>KV748496.1:0-46615 GCA_001692915.1 Glonium stellatum | reverse complement strand
CGCGACCATCTCGCCCCAGAAGGGCTGGTCGCCGAAGAAGGGGACGATCATGGTCGGGCGGGCGAACTTGAGCCCGATGGCCGTCGTGCCCGCCCCGCCGTGGTGGATCACGGCGCGGACGCGCGGGAAGAGCCAGTCGTGCGGCGTGTTGTCGAGCAGGAAGATGTTGTCTGGGACGGTGAGGTCGCCGGTTTTGCTACCGTCACCGCTGTTGCCGCTGCCGCCCCCGAGACCGCCCCAGCCTTTGCTGACGAGGGCGCGGACGCCGGCCTGGGCGACGGCGGAGAAGATGAGGTTGGTGAATTTGTCTGGGTCGTCGACTACGATGCTGCCGAAGCCGATGTAGATGGGCGGGGGCCCGGCGTCGAGGAATTTGGTCAGGGCTTCGGGCGGCTTGAAGGTGGAGGCGAGGTCGAGGAAGACGAAGCCGGCGATGTTGATTTCGGGACCCCAGTCGTGCGGTTTGGGGACGAGGCTTGGTGACCACTGTGGGGTGGTTAGTAAGCTGGGAGTTCAGGGGTGTGGGGGGAAAAGCAGGCTTACTAGGTAGGTGTAGGGCACTTTTAGTCGGTATAGCTGCCCAGGCGCCCACAGCGTAGAGACTGGCTCTAGACCGAGCGTTTTGATCCGAAACCTATTAATCAGGTCCCCAAGACCCTGCCAGGTCATCATTTCTACCAGCGGGTAACTCATGAAATTAGTGTAATTAGAATCAACATTACTCTGCTTGATATTCGCCAAAGGGTGAGGAAACTGCGTTGTGGGTGTATAAGGGAATCTATGCAGGATTAGCAGGATCAATAGCGCACGTACTAAGATCTACATACGTAAACATTTCATGCAGCGGAATCCCCAGGCGCTCGGCGATATGCGGTGGAGCAAAGCTAGGCGGATTGGCGATGATAGCGTCCGCAACAAAAGGGTTCTTGTCACCCACTACATCCCATTAGCATCGTGTCCGCCGTAGAGAGCGGAGGAAGCAGCAATCCACCAACATACTCATCTTCATATTCTCCTTATCCGTCTCATCATCCGTAGCATTGATACAAGCCCGCCACATCCCCTGAAACATCTCAAACATAGCCGCCCTCCTCCTCCCAATCTCCCCAGCCTTAACCGTCTCCACCGACGGAATCAGCCCCGGGTTCTTAACCATAAACGCCATCAGCTCGGACGGATCGCCGCCGACGGAAAAGAACTCGAGGCCGGAATCCTGCTCGACGAACTTCTTGAACGCAGGATGGGTCGCGATGCGCACGCGGTGGCCGTACTGCTCCTTCAGGATCTTCCCGATCTTCAGGAACGGCTGGATGTCGCCGCGCGACCCGATCACCATGACCACGATGTTCAGCTTCACCCGCGTCGCCGGATCCCGCTGCATCGCCTCCCCGTCCTCCTCCGCATCCGCTGCCTCCGCATCCCCAGGCGAAACCGCGCTGTCGTCGTCGCCGTCCTCTTTCGGCCCGCTCTTGAAATGCCGTCGTAGCCCCGCGCCGAGGGCTTTGGCGAGGTATCCGCTGTTGACGGTCTCGTTGACAGAGATCTTGAGCCGGCCATCCCGCTTCGACACCTTGCCTTTAGTCTTGAAGTGGGCGTTGCCGACCTGGAAGCGGGAGTAAGGGTCCGAGCTAGAGTTGCGGCGGGACTTGGCTTTCGAGTGCCGGCGCTCCTTGCCGCTTGTAGCAGTGCCGTTTGGGGCGGGAGGAGCTTCATCTTCATCGGATGAGGAGCTGGAGGAGCTGGAGTAGGGGTCGAAGTTGTAGGTGTAACCCCGGTTTCGGGGGTTGGGGCGGTTGCTTGTTGCGCTTCTTGTTCGGCTGAAGAACGAGGGGTTGGTCTTTGGGGCTGGGCCTTCTGTTTGCGATTTCTGGGCTAGTAGAGGCCTCGACTTTTCAGTGGATGCGGTCTCGAGACCCTCTCCTGCGTGAAGCCGGGATGGCGTGTCGCCGGCAATGCTATTGTGCAGGGTTCTGTGCTGTTGCTGGGCACTATCGGTAGGAACTAAGCCATTAGTAGCAGAATGCTTCAAAGACGATGATGAAGTCTTTCCACTAGCATCTGGATAAGGGAATGCAGTATCGAGGGGGATGGCAGTAGGGACCACGACTGGACTCTCGCTGTGGCTACGACCTGCCATCGTGACGCGTCAAAACAAAACGGTGACACGTGAATGGAGCAAGGAAAGTGGGCCAAGCCCAAGAGTACAAGTAGAACGAGTAATCCAAAGCTCAACGTGTAGAATTGAGGTGAAAGGATGATGTAGGATTCAGAAAGAAATTGGTGGTTAGTTAACGAACGAAGTGACAGCAGAAGACAGTGACGACAATAAAAAGCAGTCGTGGTGTTGCAGCTATGGGCTATGAGTGGCGGGTCGGTGGCTCATATTTGCCGCATTCCAGCGTCAGGAACCGCACCGCCAGCATTGCCGCTATAGCTGTATCCGGTTTAGTTGCCGTTCGCACTAGGATCCACTCCTCCAAGCTTTCCCACTTCACTTCCCTGTGCAATGACATCACAACCGCAAGCTCTGATTGGATACATTTTGGCAATTTCGAAGAAAATCGTCTTTAAATAATTTATATGGAGATTGCCGTCTACTAGTCGTGAATCAATAGCGGGGACTGCGCACTAGAGAGACGCTAAACCTACTATCTCTTCAACGTTATGGCCGGGCCACTATAGAGACTAAGAATCATACTTCGCACTGCTCCCGCCCAGAATGCGCCGGTGCATGGTTAATGAGGTAACTCACAGCCGCCTGTCTTGGAACATTAGTCACTCTTGTCTTACCGCGACTGCTAGCGCAAGATTTGGTCGAACTACGCCCTCTGCTTGATAATGTCCGCGGCCTGTACACGCATTAGTCACCACCGTCACAACACCTGACACCTGACATCAAGCAGCCGTCACCCGTCTACCAAGCCATAACTAAGCTAACTCAGACTCTAACTCACCTTCTCAGCAATCGCATAAAACAGTCTGCGACGTATGCGTCGTCGGCAACAACGGCATCACCGACGCATCCACCACCCCACCAAATTCCCACGACAGCATCGAGCACGTCGCCGCCGGATGCGCGAAACTGGGCGCGAAGCAGCACATCCCTCAGCAAGCTCCGCAGTCTCTGCATCCGTCGCATTACCACTCCCGCGACAGGTGCATCTAGCACAACGCCCAATCGCGCCATCCCCGGCGTCCGCAGATACGCAGCCAGGTAGATGGAGGGGTTTTGGGCTTTTATTGTGACGATGAAGGCGGGGAGGGAGGGAGAGGGGGAGGAAGGCGGTGGTGTTGCTGAAGAACAGGGTGGAGGGCCCGGTGTGGTGCTGGGTGTTGTTGAGCTGGATGAGGCGTGGTAGGTTGTGTTCGAGCGCCAGGAGTCTGGGTTGGGGATTGGCTCTTTGGTCACTGATGTTATAGTAAGCATGCATTGTACCAAACTGTTATACTTAGGCATCAAGACTCACTGTTAAAATTGAAAAAAAAGTCTGGCAGAACCTGGATCCCAGCCTCAGTTAGGACATCTTTAAGCCCAATACCACTACGCTCAGGACCCATAGAGAGCCAAAGGTGCCAGCCGACAAGATCGCTTCTTCATCAGCGTAGACAGTTGTTGTCACATTATCCCTCGACTTGATGAGTATGCCCTCTGCCGCTCATGGCCCAGACGTGCTGAAGACAATATATCTCACGTTGTGATTATAGAGGAGGTAGTAGTTTGGGCGATTTGCAGCCGGGTCATAATATGCCGTCCCAGCGTATGAGGGAGTTTTGGTTTTTGAATCAAGCGAGTTAGGTACCCATAGTACGCCAGACTTATCGCCTGAGGTACCTTCTTTAATGTATGGGAAGTCCCATATCCTGTCATGTATCCCAGTAAATCTCTGAAAAACACCTAGAATCAGCACAAAATGCATAGACAGAACCGAACAGAAGCGGTGATCAGAAATGCTCACTTTGAAATGGCAATCGAAAAGGTGGATAGCTAGCCTATACTAGCCAATGCCATAGTAACTCTCGTCATAAGTGTAGCCGTATGCGGATTCTACAGCAGGAGTCGGAGGAGTGAATGCGAATGCCTATAGTAATCAGAAACGGGGTTAAATGGCCTCGAATGCGATTTTCTACGACTTTCTGGTGATGATCGTCAACCCCCACCTTCTTTTAATAGGGAAGAAGACCTGCCTAGTCCCACCCAGGATTGTCCGGTTGTGCCCAAGCATCGCTACCAAGCTTATTAGCAAAAGTGCAGAATAGACATAAATCATAGCATACAGATCAGGAGCAACAGGCCCGTCGAAAAACGTTCCATTCACACCTGAGCTCCCTCCTACCACATTCCGGCATATCCGGTGCCTATCCGGCCATTCAAATTGGCTTACGCGACGGACGTAAAATTCCACATGTAGCGGGAATTCTGAGACAGTATGGAAATGGCGTTGGGAAGAAGGATGCCATTAGTACTGCCAAGTCCGCCATATTCAACCACAAGAACTGACTCTGGGCCAGTGCTATTTTGAATGATTATTGTAGCTGAACGAATGGGGAAGAGCAATGGCGCATGCTTGTGAAATCCTCGGTTCGCGGCGTCAAACCCGCCGTGCCGCCACCAATGATAATGTAGTCGTAATGGCTGCTGATCTGGTCGGTAGATCCCTTGATCTGAGCACGGGTTGCGGCCCGCGGTAATGAAACACCAAGTGTAGAGGCTCAAGATCTGAATCACCACGAGGGCGAAGCTAGCAAATGACGGAGACATTGTCAATTGCTCTCAACGTCAAAACAGGTGGGAGAGGCAGTTGCAGGTAAGACGGCAGGCAGACTGGAAAGGCCTCAACCTGCTCTTTTCATCATTTCACCATTTCATTTCGTATTACCATCACCTTACACACGTGATATTAACTACGGCGAAGCTAAACCACCGGGTACATGACATGTGATTCGGTGGATGAAGGTGATTCGATGGAAAAGAGCTGGAGAACTACACGTTTCTGGCACGTTTCCCAGAAATTGGAATTTTGGGGGCTGCGCCTTAACCGCATGCAGGGGAAGGCACCGAAGGAGAGTTGTGGCCCGTAGGTGTGGTTCGTATGGCTGCTGCCACGCGGCATGTGTTTTGGACGGCTGCTATGTCTAGGTGAGTGTTGGGAGGCCTTGCTGGGAGGGATTAGATTTTTTGCGGGCATGTAATATTCTTGGGTGCTTCCTTGGTCTTCGCAATAGCCGTCTCCTGTTTCCTCCTGGACTGGACTGTCCATTAGTTAAGGTACCTCCAGGCTCCTCCTTCTCTTCTTGACCTGAGCGTGCATCTCGGGTTGTCGCTCCTGTGTGGTCCGAAGCAAGGCGCATCTGGCTTTCTCCTTGCACTCTCCATGTGCCCCTCTGCCGCAGTTCCCGCATTTGGTTTCCTTCCTGCACAGCCCAACGTCGAACGTGTGCAGTTTCTGCACAACCTCGGCTTCGTTTTTTCCGCAAGCTTGGTAACCCCCACTCCGTCACCATACACGGCGACGTGCCCCTTTAGACTTTCTCCCTCTCTTACAATGACGTTGCATTTGTTCTCTCGTTGCGGGAGTGTGATGATCCTCACCTTTATAGCCTCTCCTTTCCACTGCTTTGTGGGTTCGGCCCTGACGTCAGCCTCGTTGCACGCGGCTTGCTCTTCGAAACGGAGTGCTAAACCGACTACCGGGCTTTTAATTTTCCTTACCGTGATGAGCGCCCTGAGTAGTGCAAATGGCCTACCGGCTTTAGTGGCGAAAAGCGAAAGACGTGATTCCCTCAAGTATACAGTCGACAAGCGTCTATCTATGTCGCGAAGACAGTTGAGCTTTTCTTATTTCTAATTGTCATCCCAGGCTGTCTATAACTTGCAAAATTGTTGCCGACAACTTCAATGGCAAATAGGTGGGTGTGGTGGCCAGGCAAGTGGAGGGATTGAAGTAGTGGATGCATAGTTTTGGACATCCTCGCGCTATTTCGCGCCGCCTGTAGTGCTGAGTTATGCTAAAAGTATACCACGCTCCTAATGCGCCAACCCTTTGTTCGGTCGTTACTATGGTAACTTCGTAACCTCGTCAAACCTTTTTCCTATATCTGCCAGTGACCATCCAAACCACGCGTGTAAAAAATTGACACAGCCCCGTAAAACCTTAAAACCGCAAACAATGTCCTCCCGGCACAGGAAAAGATGGAAGCGAAAGGCTCAAGTCATTATATACGTTCGGTTGCTTGGCGCCGGTCGTCCGACGATTGGATCACGACGTGGTGTCTTCGGTAGGTGTGTTCATCATCCATCTGAGAAGTAGTTTGGTCTGGTCGTCGGGCTCCTCTCCAAAGTGCACGCACTGACTTAGGCGCACGTTCAAATGTTCACCATCGAAATAGACTTGGATGACGCGTGCTTTCCGGTTGTGGAACGAGTAAACGAAAGCCCGTAAATTGAAGTAAGCGTTGGGCTACCCCTCCAAAAGAAGCTAAAATAGGGCAAGTCACAAGTCACGAACCGGGATAATGGAATGGACTAGGTTCGCCCTAATTCGCATTTGACATATAATGATGTGCAATGCCGCAACCACTTCACTCGGAAGTATCACGTCAACCAGATCGTGCGCATTAATGATAACACACGCAATATGTGCCTTGCTTCCTCCTTCCATAGGATTTTCCGAATCGGCGAGTTCGGCGTATTGTTTCTCAGGGTCTGCCCATCCTACCGGTCGAGGTTTGGCATGAAGAATACTTGACATCCGCCATAGACTCGGCGTTTGCACGTATTGTAGCTTGTGTCGCTTTGAGCTCCCACTGTCATTAATTAGTGATAAACCAACGTCGTAATAGTTCCGCGCTAGAAAGGAGGAGAGTCTACGGTTGCGCTATCCATACAGTGTGTGATAATAGGCCATAACTTGCGCAGCCTAAAAAGCGTAAGAACCACTGAGCAAAATCATTCGCCTCTAAAAATTTGCCCTGGAAGTCAGTGCCTGATGAAGGCCATTCGGGTGCCGTATCCGCGTGAGCTTTAAAGATAAGCTCAAAGTCATCCTTTGGGTATGGTGTACAGAGAGGAGATTCAGAATCTAGGTTGAGCTTTGAAAAGCTAATGCCATATTGAGAGAGAGACTCGGGAGTAAACTCTTCAAGTTTACTAAAATTTCGCCGTTTGGCTGTTAGTATTTTGATAATTTGTTCCCGATTTTCAGCTCTTAGGGACCCCATGGTCTTTAAGGGTGTCAAAGAGCGAGATATGCGTTTATAGAAAGAGTTGTGTTATCCTGGTTCAGTCACGTACTTAAGTACAGATGCGTTAAGGTGAATTCGCCGGGGCAACGAACTTGCTTACGCAACATAATAAAACAATAAATTCGCGAAGGCTCGTTTGTCCTGCATGTACACACATCCTCTTTCTATATCTAGTAGTCGTCGTACTGCTGACTTAGTGCGATCTTGTTAACATTTTTGAACACAGTGGAGTTTGCGTCATTGTGGTACAGCCAGTTTTGAATCTGTGGTTTGCGCTGATGTGTAATCCTCCGCGTCCTGCTATCGCACTTCTTTAGCTACCGTACAAATTCCCATGAACTCACATCTTGCTCACCTCACTTTGACTTCGACTATCATTTTCACACCCACCACTAGACGTGCCGTCACGCCTAACCCGCTCACCCTCCTTAGGCTTACCCCAAGATTTTGCTTAAAATCAAAGATATCCCCTTCTATCTAGCTTCGCGAGTCATGGTGGCAAAGCTCCCTTCTCGAGTACCAGAAAACCAGCAAACATGGGCTCAAGAAGTAAATATAGTTAGCCCACTACCCAGTAACATCTGCTGCCTTTGTAAAGATTGTTAGAGTAGCCCATATAGCGGGTCTTATAGCATTAAAGCATATTTAGGCTGGTGGGGAGGGTAGAGGATGGCTACAAGGTCTCTGGTGCTGAGGGCGAGCTTGGTGTGTGCTAGGTGCGTGCTGGGAGCGTGCTTGGTGTGTACTTAGTGTGTGCCTGGCGTGTGCTTGGAGTGTGTTTGGAGTGTGCCTGGCTGACCGAAGTGCGGGGCTGGCGGGCTGGGCTAAGCCGCGGGGACGGCAACGAGCGATTGAGCAGTGAGAGAACCTTCCTTTAGCGACATTAGGGCCGGCCCAACTACACGGTACCATTCATCCAAGTGAAGCCCCCAGCATCCTTCCAGCATCCTCCCAGCATCCTCCCAGCATCCTCCCACTCTCCCACGCCAACCATCCCCTGCCGTTCCTGCGACTTAACGATACGAGGCGGCGTATAAGAGACACACTTACGACTCGCCGGTACTCTTTTCCCGAGATATCCAAGCCACACGCCCTTACCCTTCCCCTACCATCCTGGCCCCGACCTGATATGGCTAATTTTAGGCGATTATTCTGACGGAGCAATCTCCCTTTGCATACATGTACGTGACCTCGATTCTAGAATCTTACAATATTGACTCTACCCAAGCAGCCATTTTCCCAAAATACATTGCCATTACTCTCTTAGTCAACGCCTGCATTACCCCTGGGTATCTACTTAGTTCCTTCCCACCAGCCTAATCCTTGGTCCAAGCTCCTCCCTTCGGCTGCCATTCAGGGCCAGCCTTCCACTCAGGATGCTCTCCAGTCGTTTCAGATGTGAAGGAGACCTCTGTAGTCTTCACAATTTGAGCCTCCGTTTTTAACCCAATTCCGTGTGCAGACGGCAAGATACTCTCTTCGCTCTGCGTTGACCTGTTCCGCCCCAAGTTGCTTTCTCGAGTCGTTGTCCGCATCGTGTTGAGGTGGTGGCTCTGGTTGTCGCCGTAGCTCACGTATCCAGACCGCTTGGTAATGAGTGTGCTTGACAAGAGCCCAAAACGGGTAAGAACCTTGTCGAATAGCTGTTTGAGGCAAGGAATACAGGCTGCGATGATACTGCAACATGTGAGAACGTGGCTCGACGATTAGTTTACCTCGACGTGGAAAACTCACGCAAGCTGGACCTCCATGACACTCCATATCGAAAGACCGACACCATCCCTCAGTGTGTCGCCCGTAACCCCATAATGCTTCACCAGCGTCGTCTTAAAAATAGAGCCGAAGCTGGCGATGAGTCCAAGGCCCATAATACAGCTCAGGGCAATCTTTTCGCGCATTGCTCGCTGAATGCGTACAATAAAAGTTAAGGGCAGCAACGAAAAGATAACGTCCGTGAGAATCGTGACTGCAGCGGTGACGTATATGCTGATCTGGCCCACGATGGGCGGTTTGCACTTCGCTCCCGGGATGCTGGGGTCCCATATTGCTGCTACAGGGTCGCACAGAGAGAATTGGAAGGTGTTGATCGTGACAGCAGTAAGGACTTGGAGGACCATCATAAGGTACAAAAATATCATCCAGCCTTGACTGCGCTGGATGCGAAGGAGCATGCAGGCGATGCTGATTTTGGTGAAAGCCAAAGCCCAGGCAAAAGGAGGCTGACTGATGAACAGGAACTTCTCAGCTTGCATGGCCGACCCAGGAGCGAGGTAGAAGTTATGGCGACCCAAACCGTAACCCGTACTAGTCATCAGAAGGGTCCATTCTACCATATCACAGATCTGAAAATTGGTTTTCCTCAGCAATGCATCAAGACATGATTGTTTAGGGCTAAACCTACGACCGCTGCGGTGATGAAATAATCATCCCATCCGAGGCGCAACACAGGCCTCGAGCGGGTATACATACGGGCTCCATAGGTGGTAAGAGATACAAAATGGAGGGCCGCCGTCAGGCCTATCAGAGTGGGAGCTTCGTTGGTGTCCGGGCCAGGGGCTACGGTGGCCATTGTGATCAACAAGTACGGGGTTACGGCTCTTGATCAACAGAAGCACGTAACATGGAGGATCGAAAGATTAAGTGTGGAGAAAGACGATCAAGAATCCAGCTAACAGGAGTATTACACAAGCAAACGCGACCGAGCTCACAGCACCTTGCGGGGTCATGGGCAGTAGAAATAGGCAGAGACAAAATGTGCCGTTCTCCAGAAGCAAGCCCGGTGGACTGCAGCAATGCGGTTCCAGTGCAGTGTTTGACGTCGACCCGACAGGTCGAAGAGAGCCATGATGACCCTGTCCTAAATGCATTAATGCTCGCCCGACTCGTCACAGTTGGGGTAAGATGGAGGGAAAGGAAGGGAGGGGAGGCAAAACGCAATGACGCACGGAGCTTCGCTTGCACAGCATCCAATTAACAGAGGGCAGAGTAGGAGCGAGTTTGCGCCTCGTCCGAGCCGAGGGCTGGAGATTGGTGTCGCATCACGCTGCTTCGATCTACAATCCCGAACGTTCTGTTAGCACAAACCTTGAGCGATTCTCAATCGCCTTCCCGTGCTCTAGTCTACGCTCATTGGCCCGCACACGAATTGCTATACTTTAGCCTGTATAACTAGCTCGGCACGGCTGATAAGTAGCCTTTGTGCCTGACTCAAACAAGGGCTGATCTAAACCCTGACCGATTCCCGAGACAACGGTCACGGCGAGCCGACGCCGTAAGGGTATCCACGATTGCGTGAAGTATGCCGTGGAGCGTGCTTGGCAAGGCTGGGCTAGCAGTCGGGGCGGTCAACACGGTAACGGCGGTTGGGACAGCCAGAACGGCCCTGAATACTATCACGGCTAGCTTGCATCTTCTGAATGGTCAGGGCAGGTCAGGATAGTCAGCACGGTCAAGAGGGACCTCCACGTTTTATAGGCCTGCCTTTTTGACGGTTAGCCTAGTAATTGAGCACGTATGGGCCCGAGATATTTGTCAAACTTCCACAATCTTGTCCTCTCCGCTGCTGCACTCGCTGTCCACACAAAAGACATGCACCCATAGTTCTCTCCCATCTGCACTTAGCTCTGGCATCAGTTCAACCCCTTTCAACGCCTCCGCACCTAGGGCCTCCGTAATTGCTGACTCAACAATGGCAAAGTCAATGCACTCCTCCAAACTACACGCTTTGTACAAGAGCTGTATAGGCTCGGCAAGCTCGCGTCGGAGAAGCTCCACAACTTGGGGACCGAACAGAGTCTTTGCGTCATTTGTGTTATTTTTGTCATCTTCGTAAAGGTCACTATCGTCGGGAGGAATGTGGAGAGCCACGGCGGCCGCTTGAATATTCCTAACGACGGCCTCTGACGTGCGCTGTGGGGGAGGGGGCAGCTGTGGCGACGGTGGCTGAATTGGCGTGAATGGGTTGGAGAACCAAGACCGTGAACCTTCTTCCCATCGATCACGTTCACCGGAAGGTTCCGGTGGTGCTGATACCACAGAACTGAACATCTGCACCCCTGGCATACCTGGCATATGGTGAGCGTGGCGTCGACCTTGAGCGCTTTCTCCCCCAAGCATCTGTCCATTCTGCTGCAGAAGCGACTGGTTTGGTGGCGTTAACGGGCTTGGCAGTGGGATCAAGGTGCTTGCGCTTGAGTTCCACTGCCGTATGTGCTGTTCATTTAACGGCGGACCGTATCCTGGAATAAGACCTTGAGGAGCGAGCCCTCTGGCGAACGGACATGGGTGCCATGGATAACAGGAATGTGGTTGGTACCGAGCCACTATCGAATTGGCTGGCTGTACACTGGAGGCTCTCTGAAACTGTCCTGATTTTAGCCAGGCACACGTCCATACAGCGTCGACGAGCATGAAAATCAAACCACAAATTAAACTTACCCCTCCAGGACCGACAGAGCCAAGGCCACCAAATGTTCGATCTATGTACCGTCCTAGCGTTTTCAGGGTCTTTTGTGCTGATGTCTCTACACCGCGATGGGCTCTGAAGTCATCTTTCTTAGTGGGATGAAGCTTAATGCTACCAGATTCGACCGTGGACGACTTATCTAAACCAGCAGACATCGTTTCAAAGAGCATCTATTGTACACAATGTCAGCAATTTCACACTTTTCAACCTAGGTTAAGCAAGAATTATGGATTCACCTCTGCGCTCGGGAGCCTGAAACCTCCATTGCTGATAGTCTGTAGTATCATCCGATTATTTTCTAGGAAACTTCGTTCCCTTGCCCCGTATGCTCGTAACAGCTGAATGAGTTCCTCTGCGCGCATTCGTATCTTAGTTGCATGCCTGCGTTCGCCGATTACTTGACTATTCGCTAAATTCCTTTCTTTCTTTCTCCATTTCTCGCACCAGTCCATAGCTGCATCAAGCGGCGCAATTCCCAGTCCCCCATTGACGTCGGCACCAGCCTCGATCAGCGTCCGAACAACCTCGAGATTTCCAGTTCGCGCCGCCATGTTCAGTGCTGTACAGCCCATACGGTCTATCTCATTCAAGCAACGCTTGTCAGCCATCATACTCAAGATGTACTTCATAGTTCCGCTGAACATATAGCTGCTTCTATAGTGTGACCAAACAGCCATAGCGAAGGGATAGAGGAGGTTTCCGCCAGATGCAGGCCACCCTATGAAATTTACATGGCCGAAACCCTGACGAGGAAGTTCCTCTAGCAGATACTTGACTCGGGATATTGGGACGTCCGGCCATTGATGAAGCATTCGGAAAGCGACAGTACTTCCCCCCATCCACCCGGTAGTGATATCCTTATTGGCACCGTGTTGCAACAGAAGATTAGCCACATCATATAATCCAGTCTGGACGGCCATCGCGAAAGGTGTCCATTCTGAGGTGGCTGTAGTACCCATCTCATCAACCGGGCATCCCCATTCAAGATAGCGACGAACGAACACTGGATTTCTTTGACGCACAGCAAAGCACACTTGCAAACCAGTAAACTGATCCGCACCGAAGAGATGGTCGAGAGGGAAAAAACGGTATTCGTAGAGTGTGTCGAATATCCCCACGAAACCAAGCATAACTGAAGAGATACATATGCCTTCCAGGGTTTCCATGGGGAACTTCTGGGATTTTGCAAGCTCGAAGCGCGCAATGAAATAGCGAAATAGATCCACGTGATTTTGACAAGCAGCCTGGTTGATTAATCCAGTCTTATCAACCAACTGGCCTAACTTCGGAGCGCTCATTTGTAATATAACTTCGAAAGTCTGACTCATGGCAGTATTTATCTTCTCGCCATGCCGAAGAAGTCTTGGGAGGTAGTACGGGGTATTTGCAGTAGCCGTAACCAGTACTGTGTTGAAAAATTCGCCGCACAGAAGCTGGGGGTGTTTTGAAGAGACCCAGGATGCTAGAATATCTAGAACATCGTAGAAATACATGTAGGTTGCAATCAATATGGCTCTTTTGGCATTGTCCACGTCCGGGCTACGGTCTTTTTCTATCAATACTCGCAGGAGTGGTATGTTTCTATGCCAGACAGCCCAGTGAAGTGGTATTCCGGAGAGCTTCCCGTAGAGCAGCACATCATCCGACTGACTACCTTCCCAATGATCTAAGGCAGCTCCAGAGTCGATAAGTCTGGATGCCAACTCAGGGACTCGAGGATCGTTGGACATTGCCAGAAAATGGAGGGCTCCGGGCTCATCCCAATCAGGAAGCGCGGAAATCTTACGGTCTAGAAGTTCATAACATCGATCAAAGTTCGCCGTTCGACAATACACCAAAAGCATCTTATGACCATCCTCCGGGAGTTCAGTGGATGCATCTAAGGCATTGACCTCTATCTTGGTTTTCCAGTTGATGAAATCCTCTGGAAACTCTGCAGACAAAGTTTGAAAGGCAAAGTATGATCCTTCCCAAGCGGCATCTTCCAGCCACGTCAAATCATAATGCCCTCCAAATTTCACTTGATTGATTTTGCAGTATTGATGCACAATAGAACGGTGTGTTTGAGACCCCAGTTCGCACAGCCGTAAAAGGAGGCGGCAACAATTTTCTACGCTTTTATCACCTAACTGGACGGTGGGGCTTATCATCATATCAAAGTAAAGGCTCGCTGCAAGAAGACCCGTGGTCGAATTAGATAGCATGGTGGTCTCCAGATCCTGAATAAGCGAATAGATGACTGATGGTCTGCTTTGCAATTGGACAAAATCCCATGGAAAAGCCTCGACTAGCTAGAAGTCGCTAAAAGTTAGGACGGAACTTTAGGGGCGGTAACTGCAACCTACTTTTCGTAGGACTGTTTCAGCATCTTCTGATGGTTCCCAATAAGCTAAACTACGTAACTGAATGCCGTTCCCAGCCTCAATTTTATCATATGTCGCTGCCATCTCACTAGATAATGCGTGTATTGCTGCATCGAGGCTTCGCTGAGAAGGATCCAGATCGAGGGTTGCAGCGACTACTGCGCTAGCAAATCTGGTATGTGGCTCTCTGATTGATTGCATAACAATTTGTGGAAACATTGCATTTGACTTCATCTGTTGGACAAAATCATCTTGGTTATGGAATGATTTTGTAGTCCGCGGGAGTAGCTCAAAAGGGTTTTCACAATTAAGTAATACCCGCCATACCGTGAGTCCGAACGAGTAGACATCTGTAAGCTGCATACCAATAACCGATAGTTGAGATTGTGCTTCGGGTGCGCTCCATAAAGGCGTACAGCCAGGCAAGTAATGCTGCTTGTCCGGCGATGGATTAACAACTGCTAAACCGAAATCCGATACTTTCGCAATGTACTGTCGTTTTGGATGGCCGCAGATGAGCACATTCTCTGATTTGACATCTCCATGGATCACATTGCAGTGGTGAAGGCTTTGAAGTCCATTCGCCACGTCTAATAGCAGGCTTCGAGCCAAATCAGGTTGCAGCCCTCTAAGATCTTGTTGAAATACGTCAAGTGTACCGAAATCCGCATACTCCATGAGAAGCAGAGGCCATGTAGTTTTGAAGTCATCATAATCTTCGATAAAGTCCAGTCCAAGAAGTCCAATGATGTTGTTTTGACCGGCTAGATCTGGATGGGTCATCACTCTGAGTTCCTGCAAGACAGTATGATAGTATTCTCTTTGGAAATTGTCGTTTTCAGATTTGGAGGCAAAGTTTGGAGATTTAATACAAAATATTTCTGCACCGGCTTGGCGGGCTCGCTCAGGAATTTTATCTAGCCTTGCGAATGGACTTGCATAGACTACGAAGTGGTGCCCGACACCGATAATGGGTCTCTGTCCCGAGAATTGTACATCATTGAATGCGCAGGCACCGGAGAAGAAGTTTCCAGTTTCGGTTTGACGGAAGTAGATATCCAGTATTCTGATGAGAGATGGTGGTGAAGGTTGTAGTTGACGTCGCACATCAGCCTTGTGTCTAGGGTGTAGCAGAGTTTGAGAAGAGTTTACAAGCGACTGTACCGGCGCAGCCTCCGATTGTTGTGCTCCTAGGCCTATCCCTGGAAGGATTGTTGAGATCATTTTGAATTCTCCGGGGCCTCTGAAATCAGAATACGGGCCAGAGATATGGAAAGTTGAGAGAACTTGAGATAGGACCGCTGGACCAGGCTGTGCCGCTAGGACCTTGTTGTTAAGTCTTGGCAATGTAGAGCGTCGCAGTCTCGTTGTAGAATGATTGGAACAGGGTTCCTACACTTGTGATAGGCAGCGCTGAGTAGCGGGGATCTGGCCCGTTCTGCATTTCGCGCCACAGTCTTGGGTGTTTATATATCTCGGTAACTCATTCCTAAACCAGCTCAGGTCTGCAAGCCATTGTGATGGGTCACACAGCCTCCAATCAAACATGATACTGTCCGGTAATATAACACAAAGCTGTAATAAAGGTTGGAATACGTTTAGAGGCCTGAAAAATATCGTTACTCATAATCGTACTGGTCGATCTTCACTACAGTGTTCGAAAGGAGGGAGAGAAAGATCATTGTTCCAAATGTCCAAAAAATTCCATAGAGCGATTAAACTTGACATTCCTTCAATGTTTTAACAACTTCCCAATAAAAGCTCCGCTGAAGGTTGAGAATATACTCAGGTTCATACCGTTCATCATCGTTGAAAAGTTTCATACCATCAAAATCTCCACCAAGGCACTTTCGTACAGCTATCATATACTTCTCACCCATAGACACGCCAAGAAGCGGTACTTTTCGGTCCAAGAGCCGATCTCGAAAAGCAACTCCAGTCTCACCTGGATGGTAGAATTTCGCGAGAGGACTCCAGGTGCCTATCTCTAAGAGCACAGTGCCCAAGTTATAAATGTCGTAAATGCAATGGTAGGGCAAAGTTCGCCTGCCTCCTAGGCCTTGAACATCGGGGTGGCAATAGATGCCAACGTCTGGATCTGGAGTAGTTTTTGAGGAGACGAAAGTAGGATCATCTGGTCGTGCAAGAGCGAAGCCAGAAAAATATGGATTTGCGAGTGATATATGGGATGGGCGATTATGTGGGGATTGGGAGTTGTGAATATTATTTGCCGATGTAGACTGTGGGGTGACAGAACCATTGGAATCTTGTCTAAAGAAAAGAATGTTATGAGAATGGACACCCCCGTGAAGCCAGCGGCTCGAGTGAAGCTCATAGAGCGACTCGGCAAGATAACCAGCAAGCTGAAAACGGTCTCCAAGATACGGAAGCTTCCCTCCTGAGATGAGTTGAAACAATGTCAAGGGAGCAAATGGACTCGGCTGGTAAGTATTCAACTGCGGATAACGAAACACCAAGCCAAAACGTGGGATTTGGTTATCCTCCACATAACCAAGACAATCGAGAATTCGAAAGCCTGATGGTTTGCCGCCCTGTCGAAGCATCTTGACTAGGGCTTCTATCCTGGCTTGCAGGGCAATCTTATGTTGGCCAACAACATTCATCTGGTTATATGAACGCCATTCTACTATTACAAGCGAAGGCGCATCTCCCGCATTCTGTGATAATCGAGCCCAGGCACGCCGTTTAGGAGTGTCATTGTGGAGGCCTAGCATTTGGATCTGGTGGAAGTTTATGAATAAATTTCTGGACGCGGTAAAATGAACTCCCGGACTGTTTAGTCTGATTTCGGCTGCATCGCGCTCTACTCCGCTGAGAAAAGCTGCTGTTCTTGGAGCCATTTGTTCATTGTCTATTAGATCCTGAACGCCTCGCCATCCCTCGTTCACGATTGCCGTTGCGAGAGCCTCAGCTTGAATCGCAACGGTCTGAGATGGCCGTTTGATTAGAGGCGAGAACTGATAAAGCGCGTCGTTATACTGCGTGAGTTGATTCACGAGCTGAGCAAATTTAACTTTGTCGTGGACTGCCCACTTTAACTTGCGAAAAAACGAGCAACTTTTTTGAACTCGGAAGACCATGGTTGCTTGTCGTTGGATCTCCCGATTAGAAACCTGTGGATCACGTATATTTGATACCGGTTGCTCTTGGAGTCCATATAATTTTCGGAGCTGATCGAAATCCTGAAGCAAATCCTTAATTTGCATCAAAGTAGAGACGATTATTTCGTATACAGGCTGAGACATGTTTTCTGGGGTTACCCCATCGCGGTAGATGTCTGAATTCTGGCCCCAGACTAGAAATCGTGTATGCTGGATTTTAAAGAGCCAGAACAGCGCAGTCAGCTGCTTTCCAGTAGTTGTGATGTCAGAGATCGTGGTGTAGGCCAGCACACAGCTGCTAAAAACTTGAGCAGGAAGTGTAAGACCGGCAAGAACAAGGCCTGTAGCACCAATGGGATCGGCAGGCATCGCGAGGTATGATATTGCGATTTTTTTGATGCCGTAAGACTCGTGATGGATATTTTGAAAGACGGTATCCGGCCGGTGAAGCGGTAGAAGCAGGGAGCTGCTGGTGCCCACGGCTATGATTTCTTAATTAGGCTGGGGGGAGAACCCAGACCAGGGTTCTCCAGCGCGGCATCAGTGTATTATGTGGCTTCGCTCGAGAAAGTTTATGGGTAGGCTATTCAGCCATGCCAAGCTTCCAAGTGAGCATCCCATTGTATAAAAAACACTTTGCTCTCTTGTTATTGATCGTAAACATTTGATCTGTTGAAGTAGTTGCCACAGCAGAGAATTCTCTCCTCGTGTTGATGTTGTGACAGAATCTATGCTTGAAGTTGTGCCTAGATGAGAGTAGGTTTATCACGTGAGTAGGCGCCGCGGCTGGGCCACGTCGCGCTCAACCCCTGCTCGTTACCCTGGCCCAACCTTGTGCTTGCAACTGTAGTTCTTTCTCACTCTTGTTCAATTAACCACGTCTATCCAGCATAATGCCTCCTCGTGGGCGTAAACCGGTCAGTATCCCATTCCCTCTTATAGACCGTTGCTGCTGACGCAGTCAACCAGGGCGCGTCTCGCATCCTAGCAGATATTTGTCCCAATCAAGCAGTGCTGGCGAAGCCAACGGATTCGCAAGCGCTGAAGCATTCGACTAAACGGACCTACGAAGAAGCTAATGAACCTGTTTCTGAGATGCTTGAATAGTCTGAGAGTGCGTCTGATGACGATATCTCGGATAGTGCCCTCGAGGGGTTGACCATGGATAGCTGCAATGCCGTCAGGTTAGTCACTTTATCAACTCGAAATCATATTATTGAGTTTAATGTGCCATTTCTCTCTAGGGGTAAGATTTGCACACTTATCGACTCCGGTGAATACAAGGTCACCCATTTCCAGAATGAGATTGGAGTCAGCAGCAGGTCCTATGGTGACTTCATGCGCCAGAACGGGCCGTATAATGGTATGGGTAACAAGACTTATCATAATGCCTGGGCTTTCTTCAAGAGAAGGGAGATGAAGGGTATACCTGCGCCTAAGAAGCGAAAGACTGCAGCCGCCCCTGCTGCACCTGCTAAAGATGATATTGCTGGAGTTATTCTCCCAGGGGAGGATACTGATTCCGTGAGCGTTTATGGTCAATTCTTAATATTCCAACTGCGATAGCCACTAATGACCTTGAAAGACACTTGCGATGACATCCGACGCAAGATAAATGCGTACCTTAAAAAAGACGGTGTCACACAAGCTCAGTTTCTCCGCGACTTAGCAGCGCAGTACCACACTGAGAACAAGCGGATCCAATCCAAACAGCTCACTGACTTCCGTAGCAAGAAGGGGGCTGAATCCGGAAATACAAGCTGCGTATTCTATGCCAGCTACGTCTTCTTCGAGAAATTACGTATCAAGGAGGGAAAGAAGAAGTCTGCGGGGCGCTTGACGATGGAAGAGATTTATGGCGGACAAGGTGGGATGGATACTAAAAGATCATCCCATAAATACCTAGTACCGGCTGGAAGCTATGTCACGCAAGATAGGTACGGAAAGGTCCGCAGCCATCGTCCTGGGTATTAACGGGCCTCACTACGCCCTGTATCTGGACGCTTTGATATGGTCGCAGGAAAACTATCAATGGAGTCTCGGGGAGCCGGCAAGGCAAGATGGTAGTGAAGGAATTCACGGCGCCTATTGGTGGCTGTCTTGTAATTTCTTGTAATTTTCAGGAGCCTGCCAGTCATTGGAAGTGATCGAACCGAAGTATGCTGATGAGGCGCTGTTATTTGAAATGGTATTATATGCGAAAATCGGTAGTAGCTCTGTATGCGAGTCCTCTAATCCCAAATCGAGTCCTAATAACCTTTCACCATAACGCCCAGATATATATCCCATGCTGTACATGCCCTTGGCGCAGTTCTGCGATCGTATCTCTAAAGGAATTGGACGAGATCCACTTGGATGGTTGATACCTCATAACGAGGCAGCAGCTGCGACAGCCCCAGCGCCTTTGAATGCCTTTGGGCTCGTCACAACGATCTCGACAGGGTATTTCCACTCCATGAACTTTGCCCAGCCTATACAGCGAATTAGCCTCATTATTCTAGCTGCTTACACATTGGCTCGTCCGTTCACTAAAATCTAAATCACGAATATATCACAAAATCTTGCAGCTGTCCCGGCCAAAGAGCAGGATTACCACTTACTCCAGTATGCACACTTCCGCCCAAAATACTTCCCCACATACGGCACTACGACCATAGTTAATAGTAGCTCTAATTGCTGGAGCGACTCACGCCATTCTCGCTCGGCATCAGAGATATCCTCGTCGTCGGAGAGAGAAGAAGTAGTGGATGTTGAGGGGAGTGAGTCGATTTCATCTGCGTCGTCTGAGGGTATAATATAGGAGCTCGAGTTTGTCATAGACATGATGGCTGATAGGGACGACAGTAGATGGCCGGAAGGCTGTATGAGACTGGGGAGAATCTCGAAACGATGGAACCTAGGACATAGGAGATTGGTATCCTAGGTAGAAAGCCAGTAGAGGCACTGTCGCCGGCGGTCGAGAGAGTACGTCAATGGCGATAGCTCGTTGTAGGCAGGACATGCCGAAGCTTGACCGAAAATTTGGGCACGTGATTAAAATCTTGGCACTGCATTTGTTCGACTCATATCCAGAACCCATGAGCGGTTTCATTTCACTCAACCTGCAACAATTCCTCAGCAGCAGATCGGTTCTTTACCACGACAGCACCTCAGCGATCGTATCTTTACAGCTTACACGGGAAGAGGGAAGAGCCCCCGGCAACCCACCATCATGGCTGAAGTTGTACGTCATTTCCCTTTAATGCCCCACGTCCAAATTTCATTTCACAGTGGCGGACATCTCTGCCAGCACTGTTTACGCCTTTTCCTTGTTATTCTAACTCTAATTATGTTGAGGTTTTAACTAACTACTTATTGCAAAGGCTGAATCACCGGTCGAACGTAAACCGCGAAAATCCGTCGCGTTCAGTGAAGGTACCACCATAGTTGATAGCGATGGACAAGTTACAGAACAAGTGGCGGAAATGAACGGACGAAAGAACTCGGCAGAGTCACACGCAGCTGGTAGGTCTTTTATCGAAAGTGCGCCCAGTGGATCGTTGGGTCAGCTCACTTCTCTATTGCATGTTTATGGATGTGCGCTGATGGTAGCAGATGATGGCGATGGAGAGAAGGCGGACCCAGTGGACGAAGTTACCGACATGTTTAAGGACCTTGCGAAAAAGAAAAAGAAGAAGAGCAGCAAATCAAAGGACGGGGAGGATGCCGAGACGCCTGCCGGCGATGGAGAATTCGACCCTAGCGCTCTTAAGAAGAAGAAGAAAAAGAAGACGCCTAAAGTAGATGCGGATGACTTTGAGGCAAAATTAGCTGAAGCAGCTGGAGATAAGGCAGATGGCGAAGATGAGGCCGAACCAGCTCCCGTTGAGGAAGGAGATATGATGAAGGGTACGGGAATATGGGCTCACGATAATGCTCAGCCTATCAACTACAACCTCCTTCTCAGTCGCTTCTTCACGCTTCTTCACTCTCAACATCCAGACTTAGCCTCTAGCGGATCAAAGAGCTACAAGATACCTCCACCGCAGTGTCTCCGTGAAGGAAACAAGAAAACAATCTTCGCCAATATCGCCGAGATATGCAAACGGATGAAGCGAACAGACGAACATGTTACCCAGTTTCTCTTTGCTGAGTTGGGTACGAGCGGAAGTGTGGACGGCAGCAGACGCTTGGTCATTAAAGGTCGATTCCAACAAAAACAAATCGAGAACGTCTTGCGTCGATACATTGTCGAATACGTCACATGTAAGACGTGCCGCAGCCCAGATACCGACTTGAACAAGGGAGAAAACCGTTTGTACTTTGTCACTTGCAATTCCTGTGGCAGCAGACGCAGTGTCACGGCTATCAAAACCGGTTTCTCGGCACAGGTTGGCAAGAGAAAGAGACAGCAGGGTTAAGCCATACATGTATTCTTTTCGTTCACTTTCATTGATCCGTTTAAACTTTTGGCTTGGTTATCTCTGGCATGGTTCAAGGTCCACTGCATTTTCATGCCTCAGCGGGATCATTCTCTTGATGGCAAACGGCACAAGCTTGTTTATGGTCTTACGGTAAAGTATGATAAAATGGAACGACGTAGCATGAATGGCGAAAATTAGGTCCAAACAGCTAATAGAGACATATGGGACGTGTAAACCAGCAGATCGGCTTCTCAGTAATATATACACCCAGAGCCAGTGAACAGCTTCCTTCTCAAGCGTGGCCCTGCATAACCACCATACTTACTTGATATTGTATCCCTCACAATTAGTAAAGCGGGCGCTTAATCTAATGCTCGTTCCTGCTGTTCGGCACCGCGTTTCGAACTGGCCCACCATTCATCCAGTCGAATGCGACTCCTGGATTATTATTAGATCAAGAAGGCTAGTTCTAGTCTCCGATAAGCGCCAGTTGCCCTGCATGGAAGCTTATGAGCATTGTTATTCTGTCTGCTTGAGTACAAAAGCACATCAGCTTCCAGCATATCATCCACCATTTTATTCCACTTGCCGACAAAGGTTTTCTACCTCTGTTCTTGCATTCTTGGTTCTAGCGATTTGATAGGCTTAAGATTTTGAAGGTCGACGACTGCGGGGTACCAAACGGCGCTTAGAGAGGTAATACATTGAGGCTGAGCAGTCCCACCCTATCTTGCTTGCTCACACAAACCCGTGCAGCTCCATATTTCACCTCTTTAATTCTTTGGATATAGAGAATAAACAAAAGACCTTTAGGGACCGAATCTGAGCATGTCAGGCTACGGGCAAGGAAGCCCTCCGCCACAGGGCAACTACTACCCTCGTAAGCTAGAAACCTTACCGAGCACGGTCGATTTGAAGCTCACCACACTGCAGCTCCCCCAGAAAAGGACGCGTATCCACCTCCAGGTACTTGCGGCGCATTCAAACCATTCTTCTTCCATGAGAAAACGATTAATTATCCATAGATCAGCAGCAAGGGCAAGGACAACAGTATTTTGCTCCTCCCCCACAGCAAGGGCAGTTCTACCCTCCTCCGCCGACCTCAGGCGCACCTACGCAGAATTACCCCCCTCCACCTCAGCAACAACACTCACCACCACCACAATTTGGCGATCAGCAGCGCGCTTCTTACCTCCCACCAGGCGGACAACCATCGCTTCAGCAACAAATTGGACAACCGCCCCCACCCGGTGGAAATGTAGGACAACACCCCGGATATGGCGGCGCAGCGGCGCCATCTCCTTCTCCACAGCCTGTAAATGCAAATATACCGAGCCAGAATCCTAGTGGCGCACCGGCACAGGTACACTTCATGGGTGCTGGAAGCACGACACAGGATGATGTTGGAACGTTCAATGGCGGGAGCTTTAGGATTAGCCATCGGGATACGAATACAATATTGACGATACAGTTGGCGGCAGGATGCCCAATAGTCGCTAAACCAGGTGTGTTTCCTCAATCGTCATTAAGCAATGTGAAGAATGTATCGGTGGGTTCTTACTTTGGAATGCAGGCGTTATGATTGCCATGTCCCCGCAAATTACCCTTAAGGGCCAGATCAAATTTAGCATGAAAAAGTTGCTGGTCGGCGGCGAAATGGCCCATTCCACTTATACCGGCCCAGGCGAGCTTCTGCTTGCGCCTAGTGCTCTGGGAGACATTTCACATATACAGCTTACTGGTCGTGAGCAGTGGAGCGTCGGAAAGGACGCATTCATAGCTGCAACGCAGGGCGTTGTTAAGGAATATAAGAGTCAGGGTATTGGTAAGGCAATGTTCTCAGGGGAAGGCTTGTTTGTATACAAGATTTCGGGGCAAGGTATTTTGTGGGTGGGCAGTTTCGGAGCCATTATTCGAAAAGATGTAGGTCCTACCATTTAGACCGCCACCTATCTTCTTCAATATGTGAAGATACTTACCCAACCGTACAGCTAAACGAGAACGAGCGATACATCATCGATAACGGCCATCTAGTTGCCTGGAACTGCAAATACGTCCTTGAGCGCGTCGCCAGCGGAGGTATCATCTCCGGGCTATCCTCCGGCGAAGGTTTAGTATGCAAATTCACAGGTAAGCATATCTTAACTACTACTCGGCTAAAGCTCAATGCTAACAAATATAGGCCCCGGCACCGTCTTTCTTCAGACCAGAAACCCGGGAGCTTTTGCTCAGTGGCTTACTGCAAGTGCAGCTGCTCAGCCGATATAGAAACTTACAAAACAGGCACCAAGAAACTCGTCCAGTCATGATTCTTTTATCTCCTCCTATTGCTCACTTCATTGGTGTGGTACTTAGCCTTATTAGCAAAAGCCTCAGTTCATCGCAGTTTCTTGATATAGCGTCCTTATTATGTGCATACGGAGGGGCAAGTGTGCTGAAATGGGTTGAAGCACAGATGAGATATATGAAGATGTTTATTTATGGACAATTTCAATGACATAGGAATCCGCTTGGCGTGAGGGGAAGTTGTTTATCGCTATATATTTCGTATTTTCATATACTTCAATCGTTGATGAATTTTCCTCATTAAATGCAATGTAAGTTGATTTGGCATTCTAGATGCTCATAGTGTAAAATTTCCTAATTTAGGTAAATACCTTTCGATGCGAGATTTGAGGTAGTATTGTGTGCGTCAACTTAATATTGGTTCCCGTCTCCCACTGATGAAGAGTTGAAAGTTCAGGCCAGCATTATCTCGACGCCTTTTTTAACAATGAGCATAGTTTCACGCTCTACGGTCCTCGGCATTTCCAAAACCATGAAACTTACTCTTTACTTTTAAACATAAGGCAGACTACAAGGTATCAAAGACAACCCTTCATTGAATACTATTCGGCCCTGCATTTATTCCTTTAAATTTCCCTCAGTCTATTTTGAATAGATCGCCAACAGCCTTCAAGATTATATCCCTCCCAACTTGAAATGGGATAGAATTAGCGCCGAGAATAAAAACACATCATTCAGCTACTTCTTCCTTCTACCTTCTACCTTCTACATGCGGATTGTTACTGTGTAGAAACAGCCCTTCACCCGCCTCAGATTTGAGTACCGCGCAACTGTCTAAAATCCCAGAGCTTGACGGTGCCGTCATGAGATGCGGAAGCGATCATTTCGCCATTTGGCGAGAACGCTGTAGCCGAGACCCGATCATTATGACCTTCAAGTATTTTATGCAGCGCTCCCGTTGTACAATTCCAGAGGCGAACCGTATTGTCGGAAGATGCTGAGGCAACAAACTCGGTATCTGGCGAGAAAGCTACAGCTAGAACTGATTCAGAGTGACCCTCAAGCGTTTTATACGTTGTACCTGTTTTAAGATCCCAAAGGCGAATAGTTTCATTGTTGCCTGCAGACGCAATAAGTTTGCCATCTGGCGAGAATTCCACGCCGTAAATAAAACCCCCATGGCCCTTGAGCGCACCGTATTGTTCTCCTGTTATAGAGTCCCAGATCTGGATGTATGCGTCGGATCCGGATGCAATGAACCTACCATCCGTTGAGAATGCCATGGACCAGATTATGTCCGAATGTCCCGAAAGCGTTTTCAGGATCACCCCTGTCATAGAGTCCCGAAGCTGAATAGTGTGGTCAGCAGATGCAGTTGCGATGACCTTTCCGTCCGGCGAGAATGCTACTGCCCAGAAAGAACCTATATCGCCCTTGAACATTTCGTGTGGAGTCTCTGTTGCAATATCCCAAAGCCGCATGGTACAGTCACGGGATGCAGAAACGATGAGCTTATCCGGTAAAAACGCTATGGCTAGAACTGAATCCACATGGCCTTCGAGTATTGCACCGGGTGTTTGTGTTTCCATTGTAGAGTCCCAAAGTCGGATGGTATGGTCTCCAAATGCACACGCAATAAGCCGACCATCCGATGAGAACGCCACTGCGAAGACTGCACCTGAATGGGCGTCAAGAGTTTTTAATAGATAACCGTCTTCCTCAGCTTTCGCTAGCTCCTCGTCAGGACCACATTGCCTTTGATTCCCGTATAGTGATACTAATCTGCCAATGCCGCTTAATGTATCCGTATGATCCATCTCAGAAGTAATAGTCAACGTATCAGCGGATGCTCCTTGCCCTATAAGAATGGCCACCGCAAGTCGATGGCCCTTACTCATGGCTAGCTGAAGTGCTAAATTCATTGATTCTTGGTTTCGAGATTCTTCATTTGCGGCATCTTTAGGAGTAGTACTCTTAGCTATCCGCCACCGCTCGCAATCGTTATGAGTAGGATTGCAGCCGCAGGTTGGCGGTAACGCTGTGAATGGGTAATATTTCCAGCATTGACGGATTTCATTAGCTGGTGGTCGTTCGAATGGGTCATATTGAAGCATGGTCTTGCAGAGAAAAGCCAATGTCCCATACCAATGATCACGAGGGCCATTTTTTTCGATAGATGTAATCCAATCAGAGACGTCATCGAGCTTATCAGCATATGCCCCAGGCCAAGTATCATTATAGGTGGAGAGGATATCATGGCCAATAAGAGCAGTGAGCATCTCTAAGAATACAGCTCCTAGAGAAAACACATCTGCTCGACGGCCAAACCGTTTGCCTGTAGCCACTTCGGGAGCTCCATATTTTAGTGTGCCGCGTGAATTTGTATACGTGGACAGAGTACTCTCCGGTAAGTGAAGTGATATACCAAAGTCCGCGAAGAGAACTCTTCCAGAAAGGATGAGTATGTTGGGCGGCTTGATGTCTCGATGCCGGATATTATGGTCATGGAGATAAGATAGTCCACTGACCAAACATCCAAACCATTGAGGAGCTTGCTCTTGAAGCTGAAACTGTATGCTGGGCCATTCTTCGGGATCATACGGTTCCAAGAGATCTTTCAAAGTTCCTTCCGCTACTGGTTCTAGTATGATGGCAAACTCACGACCGCAAACGTACGTTTCAACAAGTTTTATAATATGAATATGCTCAACACGTTTTATGATCTTGACTTCGTTCTGGATTATCGTGAGTTCTTTCTTCTGCGCAAGGATAGAAAAAGGCAAGGTAAACGTTTTTCGTGCGTATGCTTGGTTCTGTCGGGAAGGAACATGGCCCAATGGTTCGACTTCATCAACTGTGCCGAATCCGCCATGTCCAAGATGTCTTTTGGATTTAAACGGAATCTGTGCTCTTTCGTTATACACCGAATGTTTGCCCGGTGCCAAAGCCATGTGTGGCATCAGAAATTGCCTTCGAGGGCATTAAAGTTAGAATGTTCTCGGCCACTACAGCCTGGAGCCGTAAACTAAAAATAGCAAAGAGCATATAGGTCGGGGTGTAAATTTGATCTGCTTACGGCCAACGAGAATAACTAAGGGCGGGAGTTTAGTATAGCGGGCAGCGGGAAAATGGTGGCATCAAAGCTCTTTAAACAAGGGAGGTCGTTTTGTGAGATATCTGCGTTTCTAAAATGAAGGATTTTAGCAGGGTCCGATATAACGACGGATTATCTCACTACTCAAGGCTCCAACATAGTCGAGAAATGACTGTGCGGCTAACCGCTCGGTGGCTTTGAGGCTAAAACGCAGGATCTCGGAAGTGACGCAGCGTTTAGGCAGCGCCCCTATTCAAGTATGGATTAAATCACGTGTATTACGCGACGGTTTGAAAGCAAATACATGTAATGACACGAGTAGGAAACGTAGAGTAGCTCTCGTGTACTCGGTACCTAACTACCAACCTGCCAACTATGATATCCCTGTACCAAACTCAGATAAGTCAAACTAGCTGCTAAACCAATCATTCGAGTGTCTGTTCCGTTTTCTTCCAGCAGGTATCATTTACTCGACCAATAACAGGTAATTTTTATTGCACCCTGGCTTACAATTCAACATAAACCTTTCCACCCCGCGTCTCCACAACGCTTGCCTTGAGTTGCTCAATTTTCCTCGGGATATGGTTTCCGTGGCTCTTCAGGCTAAGTTATTTCGTGGTGGGGCTGCGTTATGCGGCACCACCATCGTTAACTATTCCCAGAATACTACAAAAAGAGTGATTTGCCCGCCATTGACCTCACACCATCAGCCCCCTGGTTTTTACATTTTCTCACCCAAATCAGTTTTTGGTCTGCCCTCAGTTAAATAAAAAAAATAGAGACAGGTCTTGAAATACTTATTAGGATTGTGATAGCCCGCAATTATGACTCAAGTACCGGAAGATCTTCCGAAGATGCAGTACCGCTTTCTTGGACGTTCCGGGTTGCAAGTTTCTGCAATTTCATTGGGAGGATGGCTCACCTACGGTGGGCACGTCGATGATGGTAGGTCGGCCCTCGCTACGAGTGTGGTGTTGACAAGCTTCTAGCTACATAGCATCTATTAATTAGCGTATGGGATAACAGACAATTCTCACGCTTGCCTCAAAGCGGCTTACGATGCCGGGATAAATTTCTTCGACTGCGCGGAGGGTTACGCTGGCGGAGAAAGCGAGAGGGTGATGGGAAGAGCGATTAAGAAGTTTGGGTGGAAAAGGAATGATATCGTTGTTTCTACAAAGGTAAGAATATTCTCAATCAAGTCAGCCTGGGTGGTAATAACTACCCACCGTTTCCATGAAAATGTCTAGATAAGGAAATATTTCTGGAGTGTACTATCCCGCTAGGGTGGTAAGTAAAGAGCTACAATACGTTTGCTATAAGATTAGGGAAACACAAACACAAGATAATACTACTTTGCTTAACCGGCTATGCTAAGCAATCCCCAGATATACTGGGGTCAAGCCAACGGTGACAACCCTGTCAACAACGGTGGTCTTTCCCGCAAACACATCATCGAGGGTGTGAATGCATCCCTCGAGCGTCTTGGCCTTGGGTATGTTGATTTGATATACGCTCATCGCCCCGACCGCTGTACTCCCATGGAAGAGACTGTTCGTGCCTTCAATCACATTATAGACACCGGAAAAGCCTTCTACTGGGGCACGTCCGAGTGGCGTGCCGACGAAATCGAGAGAGCCTGGCGAGTAGCAGATCGCCTCGGATTGGTTGGGCCATTGATGGAGCAGCCGCACTACAATATGCTAGTGCGTGAAAAAGTTGAGAGCGAATTTGAGTTACTGTACAAAGAGCATGGGTTAGGTATTACGAGCTTTAGTCCACTGAAAGGGGGAGTTCTGACTGGAAAGTATGTTGAAGGGGTACCAGAGGATAGTAGGCTAGGGAAGAGTGATGATAAGTATATTGTGTCGTTGAAGAAGACCCAAGAATCAGAGTCGTGGAAGAAAGAAATGGGAACTGTGAAAAACTTAGAGGTGAGATAAGGGTGTACCCTTTCCGTTAATATGATAGCTCGAGCCTTTGCTGATGGCTTTGGCAATAGCCTACTGCGGATAGGTTAGGTGTGGATCAGGCGGCGTTGGCTCTGGCATGGGTGCTGAAGAATCCTAACATTTCGAGCGCAATTACGGGTGCATCCAGACCAGAGCAAGTGTTCAAGAGCGTCAAGGCGCTAAATCTGTTGCCAAAGCTAACGGACGATGTTATGGAAGAGATCGAGAGGGTTTTGGGGAACAAACCAGACCCACTCCAACAGCGATTCTTCTAGATCAAGGCTTGGAATGTTCATTTAGATCTGCTGTACGGAATTCTGTCGATAATGAGAGTAAAATGCACAGGACGCTTTTCGTTATTTGCAAGTCTCAGCCCGTATTTCTTGCTTATACAAGCTAACCTAATATTAAATGCCAAGGAGAACTTCAATTTATCGTCCTACACCTCTTCTCGCACTGACTGTCCCTATTTAAAAATAGGCAAAGAACTTTTTTTATGGTCCTGGCGGGGCTGTTTGCGTATCTAACGGTCCCTGATGAGGAGGGATAGGCTGAGGCCCCTTGACATAGTCAAAGTAGCCCGCCCTCGTGTTCAATGAAACGTCCTCAGGGCCTTGAATCATCTTGTTTCTACCGGCTAAGAAGGTATACGGGAAGCCCAGCTCAAAGGGATATCCGGTGTCGATCTCGTCAATCTCTTCCTGGGACAATCTTAAGCCTAATGCTTCAATATTGCCCTTAAGGTGCTCGACCTTCCTACCGCCACAGATGGGAAAAACATATGGTGCTTTGTGCATGACGTATGCGAACGCTACGCTCGTAACGATCGTTCCCTTTTTCTTCGCAATCTTCTCCAACACCTCTGTCACTAACTCCTCCTTCCCAGTCTTGGCAAGCAGCGTATTCCTTCCACCATCTTTGCCAATCTGATCCTTCGGTTTAAAAAGTCCGCCACCTAGAGCACCCCAAGGAGCGATAGCCATCCCCTCATCCTTGCACATTGGAATGATGTCGCGCTCGAAGTCTCGTTCGGCGGCCGACCAGCGACCTTGATAGACCGAGAACTGACGCAAACCGTGTTGGCGTGCGTAGTCGTTACATTTAACAACAATCCACGCTGGAGTGTCTGAGATACCCAAGTAGAGCACCTTTCCTGATACTACAAGGTTATTGAGGGAAGTCATGAGTTCGGGAATGGAGATTGTGTAGTCCCAAACATGAACATAATACTACATAGCATCCTAAGGTCAGCATATATCTACTGGATTTAAAATTGTGAGGCTTACAAGGTCAATGTACGAAGTTTGTAATGACTTCAAGCTTTTCTCAATACTCAAGAGCATGTTCTTCGTTGAATTACCAGCGAAATTGGACAGTTGCATTTTATCACCATAGCGGCTCATGTAGCTGCCAGTGTATTTCGTAGCAATCACCATTTCGTCCCTCCTCCCGGTCTTTTGCATCCATTCACCAAGCCATTCCTCAGATTCTCCGTATTGGTAATTAACTGCAGTATCGATGAAGTTACCGCCCTGTTCGTAGAAATAGTCGAGCATTTCGAAGGCGGTTTCTTTACTGCATTCTCCAAGCATGTGCTTCCAAGATTCGCCAAAGTTCATGGCCCCGAGACATATAGGGCTGACTTTGATAGCAGCTGTGGGTGCAAGAAGACGGTGACGTCCGAGAAGGCTTTTGGGCGGTGGTGCTTGTGTAGCTGTCATGGCTGTTGGCTTTAGCAGTGATGCTATTTCCTAGTGTGGCAGAGAGAGATCGATATTTTCCTAGTAGAGTATAAAAAGGAAAAGATTTAGAATCGTCGTTGCCTTTATACTCGTGAAGTATCCGGGTCCCTAATTGACGCTTCGGATTTACCACCCATAACTCCGCAGCACAACATGGATTTTAAACGGGATTCGGACAAACGCCCATGAAATTGCTAATAGGCTTCAGCTAACGAAGGAACAAAGCTCCAATCACCCGCATGTCTGCTAATGCGGAAAGGATCTGCTGTCGTCTCCTTACGGCTATGGTGTGGAGCGACGAGGCTATTAGCATAGCGGAGTAATCGTGCATAGCGACTACCTAACTTTGATTTAGTATGCTTACCCTTTGGTCGCTGGACTGCCTTCAAGTGTCGGAGCAACGTCATGCGTTTTTCCTCAAGCACTCGGTTACACTATTTGGTAATCTAAGTCTCGTAGATCCTTCTCAGCGGATTGCACTATGTATACATTATATCTGTTCTCCATCCCCTGTTACTTTAATTTATCTGTTGCCGCTCGTATAGAGTACTTTGGTATATCGTTCAGTAGCTGAATATGTCATTGAAGTCATTGTCCTCTGGCCGACTTCCAGTCATTCTTTCGCAATCCCTCAAACGAAACCAGCCGCTCCTTTGTATCATGTCCACAAAGGTCGATTCTAGTTTCATTTCTGAAATAAACGCGGTCAAAAAGCCGTCACCGGCAAAGATAAGTCTGTCCATCGAGGTCCAACAGCACAGGCGCAGTAACATGCACGCCGGAACCTCAACAGCCGAGTTCTTCATGACACCACCATAGGCGGGCGGAGGATTATAGGACAGGACCAGTATGTGAGTGGGCCCATCACGTCGCAGATGCTGCATGGCATTATAGAGGGCAAAAAGAATATCGTCGGCGAAAGGATAAAGAGTGGACCGACGAGCATGGCACAGAGTGGATTAGAGAAGAGTAGAAGATGAGGCTTGAAGAATGACCAAAAGTCATGAATTACATAGTCCAATTGACAAAAGACCACTCGACTCGCTGGCAATCGTCTATTTTCTCTGATGAGTCGATACCGCGTCTCTAAGAGCTATGATATTCCACCGTCTTTTCCATCATTCGAAAGTAATCTTCTTGCCCTTTGCTTCAACAATTGCTCCCGATGCCCTCGGCGCGTTTGCGAGAGCTGCCCCTGGCTTGATTGTCCGGGCGTCGACTTTGCGATATCTTTTATCACGTATATTTGTTGTTTGCTTCTCTTCCCATTTCGCATGAGCCGAGCGCGAAGGCCTAGCTATTTCCCCGACGTCTTTCATACCCACATCGCCGCTGAGACCGACCCCGCCGTCTTGTGGCCTCGCCGTGGCTTCTTTGCCAAAGCGCTTCTTGTATCTTGAGGTAGCATCTTCAGCAAACTCGCAGCGTAGAGCTCTACCTTTGAGCTTATTGACAAACCATTTCCTCTTCTTCGTGCGCTTCTTTGATTTTGTAGATGCATTGCCGTTGGTTATTTCCCCGTCTTTGTTATCCTCGTCATTGTCATTTTCATCCTCACTTTCCTCATCTTCACCCATAGACTTGTAAGTCCAGCCAACAACCGCTGCTTTAGCGGCATCTAACTCTGCGAAAGTGACCCATGCATAACCTTTGCATTTCCCTGTATCCTCAAAAGTAGCCATATGTAAATCAGTGACTTCGCCACACTGAGTATAGTGCTCAATGAGGTCCTCTTTGGTTACATCAAACCCTAGGTTGCCCACAAACACACGTTTATTCGGCGGCTTCCTTCCACCTGTTGAAGCTGAGTTTTTCTCATCCTCCGTCTCTTTTGACTTTTCTGGACGCCCCTCAAAACTTTTTGCATTCTTTATGAGCAACCTTCGGCCTCCCATCAACGTCTCGCTGAGAGCAATGGCAGCATCGAGTGCTTCAGAGTCTGTGAAATCGACATAGGCAAACCCTTTGTTTTGAGGCTTAGTTATCTGCTTGGAGTCGGCAGCGTTGCTTGGTTCTGGCATGTGTACCCGAGTAATCTGCCCATCATTGATGCTGGAATGATCTGTGAGGAAGGTACGGAGGGTGGCCTTCGTAGCAGACCAAGGCAAATTTCCGATCCACACGCCATAATCCGAGCGTCTGGCAGTTTTAGGGTCATCCTTGGGTGCTGTTGTGCCATTTTCCTCCAATGAAGGCTGATCCTGAGTAGGAGATGTTGTAGAGGGAACGGGGAGTGATTTGCCCCTTTTGGCTTTTCTCAATGCCTTTTTGGATGGCGGTTCGGGGAGCGTAATATCAATCTCAATCTCATCTTGTGGGACGACGTCTCTCTTCCTTTTCTTAGAGGGTTCAGTAGGGTTGCTCACTTGCTCATCGGCGGCATCAACTATTCCACTGTCGGTGTTCGGTAAGCTGACGTTCGTCTTGGTTTTTTTATCCTTTTTGGACTTCCTAACAGCTGTTTCGGAGAGCGTCATAGCGAAATGTTAGCTAGTTAGAGCATGAACGATTAGGTGCAAATGGAGATTTCTTGGAGCGAAATAAATTCGTTACATTGCCGATATTCAGCCGCGTTCCTCGCTAACGAAATTTCCTAAAGAATTCCAAGCTCACAACAGCTCAACAGCTCCCCGCTCGCAGGCTCGGTACCGCCTGAGATTTGTTAACTCTCTCCTTCGAGTCCAAAGCTACCTCACCCTTCGTCACACATTTCTAAGCTCTTCCTAGTTATTTGGCTTCTTCAGATTTCCACGTTAAGCCGCTTCGTCTCTATCTTATCGCTCTTTCAAGCGCACCGCACATTGCTTGTCAATACAAACCTAAAGACTACTATATGTCCTACTCTTTTCAACCCTTAGTAAGATGGAGCGTGAGCCGGCTTTAAACTCCGATGACGACTCGAGAACCGCATCTTTGGGGCGCAAGCGACTTCGTGAACAGCCGGATGAGGAACAGCTGTGCCATGCTACTACCTCTCCCGAGTCCCCTATTTCGACGACTCCGATACCAAAAAGAGCGAAACTTTCAGATCGAGACTCGCCTGCCATAGTCGACCCTCAGGTTGATGGCTATGGTACGTTTTCTCCACGAGAAAGCGAACCCGTGGGTGCTGAAGAAGGCAAGGGCCAGACACTCTCCCCAGGACAGCCTATACATATAGTAGAGCACATGGACGGACAAGACGAGGCAGGGTCTGATACACCTGGGCTTCTACGGCTTGATCAGAGCAAGAACACTTCAGGGCTGAACGATGTCGGGTTTGAAGCCGGGCGGCCCGGGTTTGAAAGCGGTGCCGATTATGTCCCGTTCATTGATAGTGGAGCCTCGATTCCGGGCGATTCCTTGTTGACTAATGTGGAGCTTTTATTAAAGCAAGATGTCGACCTAGCCAAGCAGAAAATCCAGGACCCAGCTGTGGACATGTCTGCGACCTGCGAGCCGCTTCGACAGCTTACCAAAGCCGAAAAGCAACGGGTTAAGGAATATGAGATTGAACAAGCTCAAAACCTTCCCAAGTCTGCTATAGGGCACCCACATGATACCGCGAGGCTTCTGGTGTGGTTTAATTTACCTCAGGCTCCTGGAAAAAAGCGCGGCAAAAAGGTGCAATTTCATGACGCAACGCGAGCACTCTCTTACCACATAGCAGTTCTAGCTGCGGAAGGCCTTGTCGGATACTATTTAAAACCCAAAGTTCCTAACGGGACAAAGGAGTGCAAAGCTTTATTGTATTACGCCAATAAGAACTATCTAAATTCGGCGATGACGAAGCTCCCAGCTGAACCTTTTAAAGTCGGAGGAGTCACGGCTAAGATCTTTGTTGCGGAGCCAAGTGACTACAACATAGACGGTTGGATGTCTAAACCCGCACATCGTCGTCGCTATGGCGAATCCAGAGCTTTGGTCGTCCAAGGCCTGCTAGAATCAGGCCGGCTTCTCCGACGAAATTACCCTCCATTACAGGAACTAGCATCTTGGGAAGATCTGGCTACGCCTAGCGAGGACGTTCTAAAGGAGGCTGAGGATCTAGCACCCTCATCAAGTACAGATAGTGTTGGGGATGAATCTGCCTCTCAGGTCGCAGAGAGTCCCTTCCCCTTAGCTGACGGAACGGAAGGAGAGCTACGAGCAAGGCTTCGCCAACTACTGCCAATGGAACGCGAGCTTCAGACCCGTTACTGGGGAATCTCAAATCCAGACGACTTGGTGCGTTGCACAATTTGTGCTCACGAAGGCCATATGGCGGAGACGTGCCCATCACGTACTTGCAAGCATTGTCAAGCGTGTGATGAGCACTTCTCTCTCGAATGCCCAACGCAGCGAAAATGTAAAAAGTGTCGTGAACGAGGTCATGTACAGAAAGATTGCCCGTCGAAACTAGCACGCTCCGTAGCTGACGGGTTTTTCTGTGATCTCTGCGGAGAATCAGGACATGTAGAAGAGGAATGCTCTTTGCTTTGGCGGACTTTCTTTCCGGAAGATGTTCCGAACCTAAATAAGGTGGAAACGCTCAGCTGTTGTTGCTATCAATGCGGATCTGACCGTCACTGGGGTGATGATTGCCCTCTGCGCCAAAAATCGAAACGTATCAGCGTTGACACGTTTTCGGAGAGGCAAGCAGGCAAGTATCTCCTCGCTCCTGGTGACCCTAGGTCCCGGAACGGAGGCTCAGGCATTTGTATCAAAGGACGTGCTGATAATGCTGAGAATTTTGCTGCCGACGAAGAGGACATGGTTTCTCAGAGAGGAAAGAGAACTGCTCCACAAGACGCTCCGTCCTGGGGAAAGAATATTGAGGCCATGAACCCACCCCGGGGACCAAAAAGACACATAAAAATCAATCTTAGCTCTAATATCTCGATCCGTGGGCAAGGGTCTGCGGCAGATTTTAACTCTCGGTCCGCGCAAAACCAACATATATCACAACCAAACAGGAGAGACGACTGGGCAAAACCTATGCACTCTCAACAGCAGCGATCTAGGTCTTTAGAGCCTCGTGATCGTAGCTATAGTAACCACCGGGACCGTCTTGAACCTAATAAAGGTAATCGTGGAGGGGGTTGGCAGCCGCCACTCCCTAACGAACCTATTCCTCCACGCCGACCTTCTCACCCACCCAACTGGCGGCCACCTCCGCCTGGTGAGCCTCCGGCCCCCGTTCGGCGGCAAGCCCAGGTGAGCAAGCGCAGTGCTGGCTGGCAGCCAATGCAACCCCCTCTCACTGGCGCCGAAGCGGCGAAGAGGCAAAGATCAAAGAGGAAGCGTGGGGGCCGAGCCTAAACAGAGACGCGTGGTCCAGTTGCTTTATTCGAAATAGTAGTGTCTAGCTTCTCAGAATCTGAAATTCTATGAGAGATGTAAAGGCATCAGCCTTTGCGAGGCCTCACACTACCATGACATCGTAAAGAGATACTTTGCTAATAGTCAACGGTATGCCCATAATCATTCGTCTGGCCTTCTGCGTAAAAGAACTAGATAACAATCCGAGTGGAATACCTACCTGGGCACTTACAATTTTCTTGGCGTTTTCCACCACTGCATTAAGCCCAACCAATAACATTATGAAAAGCGTTCTGCTACGACTCTCAATGTGAGTGGCTTCCAAAGACGACGACTTGCATCACAGGAAAAGTCGAGTAATAGTGTAGTTGTGCCATGTCTCTTGCGAGATAAAGTGTAGATTTCCGTATTATTAATTATTTAATTTTTTTTAAAAATAAAATAACCATCATCAATACATCACAGCTTGATTTCGCATGGAATCGAACCCAAAGGTATCCCGGTGATGGGTCCTACCCCTTGTTCTGTAAGGTCCTCGACAACTTTATGGCGGCGGGCGAGATACATCGTGTCAAGCTGGCGCAGGCGAAGTGTTGTATGAGTTGTATGATTTGTATGATTTGCACGTGATAACACGTCGTGCGCTGTGGATGAATTGTGCCTTTCTACGTATCAGCAGAGAGGAATACGGAGGGCACCCTGTTACAAATAAACCACGCCGAAGCCGCCAGTACGATCTGCCGGCTTACATTCCTTTTGCCTCTTTCTGTTGGCTTCGACCTACTGAGCTTGACCGGATTGTGAATCGGGAGCCGCGAGCTTTGACCCCGACTGCTTCGTACGCCGCCGCCGCCTCTTGTCTGGCTGCCTGCTGAGCTCGACCGACCTCATCAACCTCCCCTCCTTCCCTCACCTCCACACCCACTCTCTAACCTTTTACCACAACCACCAGGAATCTCGCCTTTCATTCAGCATCGTGAATCTCGCATTCAGGCTCTCTTGACGGGAGTACGAAGCCGACAACCCTCAGTCTCCATACGTCACACCAGTCCTCTCACGGGACTGACTCCACCTTCGATATGGCCACCAACGTTCCGGTCACGTTGGATACCTTGATAGCCATCAAAATTGCAATTCAAGGCAGTAACAGAAAGTTCAAGATCCCTCTGCGAGACCTTGGGGCTCATGTTCTTCCCGACAAGGTATGTGGTATCCGCGGTAGCCTCGGAAGTCACCGCTAGGCTAGGGAGCTTCGAAGCTGTCGAAAAACGTTAATTACGAACAAATCTAACTCATCTTCACTACACACAGCTCAGAGCACTCCTTGCTATTCCCTCCAACCAAGAAGTCGTTTTTGAACGCTACTCCGATAGTGCCTGTTCCTACATAACGCTCGACTCCGAAAACGCCCAGGTGTACAAGACTTTGTTTCGTGCTGCTAAAGCCAAGCTCAAGCTACGTCTCAGAGCAACTATCATCTCGGACGAGACCGAGCCAACTCCACCTCCGCCTGCACCGCCTGCCCATAACCATGCATCTAACCCACCTCTACCATCGTCTTCTCGGTTCAGCAGCTTGAGTAGCCTGACTATGTCTCCACCCCCGCTTCCTACGCAGTCTTCATCGATTATTCGCTCTTCTCTGCCCCCACGCCCTACTGGGTCATACAACTATAACCGCATGGCTGCTTTCAACCACTCCATGCTTGAATTGAACAAGCCTAACGCTATTCCCCCACAATCACTAGGAAACAAACCTGAGGCCGAGGCTCCTGTACCTCGATCTTTCCCGGCCCGCGAGAGTAAGATGAGCTCCTATATTGATTGTTTTGTGTCCAGATTTACTAATTTAGAATTTGCAGGCTTCTTTACTCTCCCCACTGAGGCAAATCAAGATGCTGACTTAGCCTTCCGTATGAAGGATCACGTCTCTCCGCCTGCACCCCCATCGTGGGTTGTGTACTGCAATAATTGCGATAACCCTATGGCCAATGAGCATTTTCATTGTAGCATTTGTGACAATGGCGATTATGACCTTTGTGCGTCCTGTGTAGACTCGGGCATTCACTGCCCTGGTGCTGGTCATTGGATGGTCAAGCGGTTCGTGAAAAATGGCACAGTTGTCAACAGCACAACCGAGAGAATCGGACCAAAAGCTAAGGTGGACGCTGAGTCCGAGGCTGAGAAGGAAATGCCAGGTGCTTTCACCGAAGAGAAAAAGCCGGAGATCTATGAAGCCGAGCAGCCTACACGAACATGCAATTCCTGCGTAAAGGGTAAGCTACCCTTGACCGCCGTGATTGAGTTCCTACTAAAGTCCCTTTACAGTCTTCCCAGAGAAGGAATTTGTTACCTGTGCCACCTGCGAGGATTATGATCTCTGCTTGGACTGCCATGTCGGCACAAAGCATGGCCATCATCCTGGTCATGCATTCAAAGCCGCAACTTCGGACACTGCGCTTACCGCTCTAGCAGACTTCCTTTGCTGCGAGGGCCGGAACGTCCGCCATGCCGCTGTCTGCGACGGCTGCGAAAAGGTCACGAGATCCAGCCTTCTATAAATAAAGATTTTGAGCTAACACAACACAGTTCATTTATGGAGTCCGTCATAAATGCCTTAACTGCCCTGATTGGGACTACTGCTCTACTTGCATCAAGAGCGCCAAATTCATTCACCCCCAGCACCGCTTCGTGCCAATCTATGAGCCTCTGCCAGAACCACACACGTCTGTTGTCAGGCATTACGGTATCTATTGTGATGGTCCGCTTTGTAAGGACAAGGAGAATATGTCGTACATCGAAGGAGTACGGTACAAGTGTGCTGTCTGCCATGACACAGATTTCTGCGCTAATTGCGAGGCCATCCCCACGAATCGGCACAACCGCACTCATCCATTGATCAAGTTTAAGACTCCTGTCCGGAACGTTAGCGTTACTACTATGGGCGAAGATAAGAATGGCGTCGCGATGACAACCATGGGAGATGTACCAGCGAGGAGATCCACAGCTACCGAGACCGTTCCTGTGGCTCCATCTGCGAACGCTGCTACGCAAGTTCAGACAATCGTGGATTTGAAGCCAACCGAGGAGCCAGCGGCGAAGCCTCTGAAGGAAAAGATTGAAATCAAGGATCTCCTTGCCGAGCCAATCCAAGAAAAAATAAAGGTTCAGGACCTTTTAGCTACTCCTGTCCCGGAGATGGCGAAAGCTGAAGCGAAGCCTGAGGTCGTCTCTACTTTGGAGGTATCAACGACTGAAACTGTCAAGGCCGCTCCTTCTGGTGAGCTTAATGCTCACTTCATTCGCGATACTATTCCCGACGGTACAAAGGTGTTCCCAGGTCACCGATTCATCCAAGTATGGACACTTCGAAACCCTGGCCCGCATTCCTGGCCTGCTGGATGCAGCGTCCGATACGTTGGGGGTGACAACATGTTGAATGTTGATGATAGCCATCCATTCAGCGCCACCGACATTGCGGAAGCAACCGAGAGCAACGTAATTGGACGTCCAGTAGAAGTTGGGGAGGAAATATCTTTCCGCATTCTCATGAAGGCTCCTAAGCGTGAAGGAACCACGATTTCCTACTGGCGTCTTAAGGCTGCTGACGGCACACCCTTTGGCCATAAGCTTTGGTGCCATATTGATGTCACTAACGCTGCCGTCCCTCCTGTTCCAGCACCTGTCCCGACGCTAGTTTCCAACGGTGATCAGTCGCCTTCGCCAATTTCATTCAGTCCTCTTCCCGAGGTTGCTGGCGAGAGTTCGAGCGACGCCACCCTGCACGCCCTGCCTGATTACCAGATGCAGTTGATGCTTCTAGAAGCTCAAAACAAGCGTCGACTTCTCATGGCTAGACAGGAACAGGACAACATGACGTCTAGGCAATCCGCTCCAGTTTCGACCGAGACACAGGAATCTCTTCCATCTCCTCCAGAGGACCCAGCTGAGAGAGAGCGGTTCGCTCACAGACTTTTGGCGCTTCGCCAAGCTGCCCTTCAGCGGATGCGAAAAGACATTGAACGTGAAAAGGCGCAAAAGGAGGTCGAAGTTAAGCAGGAGACACCGGTAGCGGAGCCTGTGGAGGCCCCGACCACGCCCTCTCCAGTTCGAGTAGAAGAGGCCGAGAAGCCACAGACTCAGGAGGAGCCAGTTCAAGAGCAACAGAGTAAGGAAGAGCCAGTGCAAGAGCTCAGGTCTAAGGCCAGCGTCATGATATTCCCACAGTTAGAGAAGGAATCACCAGTCTCTAGCACCTATGAGACCGCCACCGCCAAATCTCAGGTCGAGGAGAGCAAGTCCGAGAATGCTACGCTTGCCGCTCCCTCTGAACATGAAGGCTCAGAGTTCTTCGAGGATGCTGAGAGTGTCGAAATCATGGAAGCGTCAAGTGATGATGGTTTCTTGACTGACGAGGAGTACGATATCCTCGATGCTAGCGATGAAGAGATGCCATAGATGTATCCTTGACATGCAGCGTATGGCCACCTACAAATCCGTGAAGAGTTGACAATATATTTACAAACCTATTAGGAAAAGGATAAAATCACTGCCGTTGCAGCATTGTTATGCTCAACTCTATCATGGCACTGTAGCTGTTTTTGCTGGCCTTCAACGCAAAGCAAGACTATCTGGACGATTCCTCGGCGTTTTGTGGCTTGGGTTTCATGAATCTTATGTTATTTTGTTGTTTTTCTTGGTTGCTCGGTTGGGCCGGAGGGGGAGCTTTGGGTTGGATTCTTCAGATAATTTGTCGCAGACACTCCTTTGATAGGGTGGATATGGGATTACACTGGTCATACACACTCCTTTCCGGGCTTCAGAGGCGCTCCCGGGCGCTCTCTGGTTGCTAATGATGCAAGGCTTTTTCCTCTCGCGAGTGTGCTTTAGCTCTTTTCTCTCCACTTCTCTGCGCGCGTAGTACTATGGTAGCAATGGAATTCTTTTCTAAATATGATGCATGGCGAAAGTATCGCCATACCGATTCTATTTCCAGGAATGCTGCATTAATATCTAATTTGTACCTACATGCTCAGGGCATTCCGAGGAAGGCCTGGGTTCGGCTTCGGCATTCTCAGACCCATTAACCAGATACGCCCGAGTTGAAACGCTGCATCTTCCTGGAAAGAAGAATATTATTTATGAGCATTGCGTCGGCGTAAGAGGATCCGAACCAAGGGCTACGGTATTTACAGAAGCTAGGTAGGAGAGTCCAACGGTTCATTTGACTATACTGCTAGTTCTTCCAGCTCTCTGACAACAAAGACATGGTCGCCGATGGCTCCTACAAGCCGGTCGGCAATCCGGCTCAGTCGCATGAATTCTACGAGGATCTACGAAAGTATATCGAGGCCCAGGACCGTCTCACAATCAAAAGGTCACCTTTGGCACTTCGATCGACCTTTGCCTTCCCGTGTGAATGAGGTCATAGCTAAAATTAACGAAGCCCTGGGCGTCGTCAGAAATAAGGGCAGAAACGTGTCGCGCTCACAGTACTCGACGGCACCGCCTTGCTGCTTCGAGATGCAGATCGGCTCACTCCAACCACGGCGGGCGGCGGAGCGGGCGGCAAGTAGGTACCAAGACAGGCAGGGTCAAGGCACAGGAACAAGCAAGTGGCAAGACGCGTAGCATTGCTTGGGAGGTAAATGGATGGATATGAAAGCGCGGGCAAGCGAGACCAAGGACGAGGAGATAACAGGATATATCAGAATGAGGGTAAGGGCAAGGGGTTGGGCTTTGAGGTGGGTGGAGTGGACTCGGATCGGCCCTCTAAGCATGTGTGTCAGAAGCTTGTTCCGGGGGGGTACCCAGCCGGACAATGACGCCGCCGGCCCTTCTGCTCACCACCAGCTAGCCACTTGCTAGCCACTTTGCTAACCACCAACGGCATCGAGATGGCGAAAAAACAGGTCCGCTCAACTGTTATGAAACAAAAACACTAAGCCAGCCCTGTCGGAAAATGCGGCGTCGAGATCGAGATACGCCCAGGCGCAGGCCAGCGCAGGCCAGTGCAGCATGACGTATCGAAGTCTATCCACCTCTATCAAAGTATTGGCTCAGGGGTAGATGAGCGCGTTGCAGCAAGGAGCATGAAGCTTTCCAGTCCGGGGAGAAGGAAAAGGCCTCCTACGCGCCGGTCTGTAAAGGGTTGGCAGCTCGTGGAAGGACCCTGCTGTGCTGCTGCGCCGTTGCTCTCTTGTCTCACCAACGTCCCCGGCTCCATCGTGCACCTGGACAGCCTCCTTGTCAAGACGCATCGGCGTGGCACCTAGGCTGGTGGTGCGGCGACACCCAAAGTCAACCCAAGACGGCATCACAAGAGCGCAGCGAATGAGATGGCTGATCATCTGTGACTTGCCAGTGCGGCACACTCTTGATTCGGTATATGCTCCTTTTAGTACCATCGCGCCTTCCAGCTACTGCCCGGCTGCGAGCTTGCCGCAATTAACGTCATGGCAAGCCCAGCTGCTGCTACTCTGAGATGGAGAAAGCATAAATAGGCAGGTGGTGCTACGGCAAGTCTTCTCATTCAACTCATCTTTCACCGCTTCTCTACTTGACTATACAAACTTTCCACTTTTATCAACACCTCAGCATCGTCCTTTGTCCTCTATCAAATTCAAACACTAGCAAGATATCACTCAGTCATCATGAATAACCTTCAGCGCGTCAAGGTCATCCACAACCCCAACTACAAGCCTTCGGGCATGAAGTCCTATGTCTATCTTTTGAACAAGTGTAAGCCTTCCTGATCTCCATCTGCTTTTTAGCCTACTTTGCCAAGTAGCATTCTTCTCTCCGGCCTTGGAAGTCGAGTGGCCAGCAGAAGATGGTTCTAATGCTTCATAGACAACTTTAACCCTACGATGGACGGCCCATATTTTATGGGCAGCAAACTCCATCAACAAGGGAAACATGGCCATCACAAGGCCGTTGGCGGCCACGCCAGTGTCCATGGAAATCTGCTCATGAAGCGAGTGGATGCTCAGGGCACCACTGGCGAGGTTGGCGCCGATGACCAGCAGAATGACTCGATGTACCTATGCCCAGTCCAGATTGGTACTCCGGCCCAGACTCTTAATCTGGACTTCGACACTGGCTCTTCGGATCTTTGGGTAAGTGCAGTCGCAGTAGAAGCACTTAATCATTTCCCAGTAGACTAGAAGAGTTGTGCTAACGATTGTGGTCTTTCTAGGTCTGGTCCAACGAGCTTAATAAATCCACCCAGTCCGCTGGAAACCACAACATCTTTAACCCAAAGAAATCCAGCACCTTCAAGAAGACCCCTGGTAGCACCTGGCAGATCCAGTACGGTGACTCCTCAACTGCGTCTGGCGACGTCGGCACGGATAATGTCACCATTGGTGGTTTGACTATCAAGAACCAAGCTATCGAACTGGCTAAGACTCTTTCTTCCCAGTTCGAACAATCGGCAGGTGATGGCCTCCTCGGTCTAGCTTGGGGCAGCATCAATACAGTCCAGCCTAAACCGGTTGCAACTCCAGTCATGAACATGATCTCTCAGCAAGACATTCCCCAGAATGCCGAACTTTTCACTGCTTATCTCGGTAGCTGGCGTGACGCCAACGACCCCGACAAAGGCGAGTCCTTCTACACCTTTGGCTATATCGATCAAGGTGTGATCAAGGCCGCTGGTACGGATCCATCCTACACGCCAGTGGATAACAGTCAGGGATTCTGGCAATTTCAATCAGCATCCGCTACTGTCAACGGAAAGACCATCAACCGCTCTGGCAACACTGCCATTGCCGACACTGGCACTACGCTTGCCCTTGTTGACGATGCGACCTGCAAGGCCATCTATGCCGCCATCCCAGGTTCCAAGTATGATAGCACCCAGCAGGGTTACGTCTTCCCGACCAACACCACCGCGGACCAGCTTCCAGTCGTCACTTTCGCAGTTGGCGACAAGCAATTCGCGGTTCAGAAAGAAGACTTGGCTTTTGCAGATGCTGGAAACGATATGGTGTATGGTGGCATCCAGAGCAGAGGCAGTATGACCTTTGATATCCTCGGCGACACTTTCCTGAAGGGTATCTACGCCATTTTCGATCAGGGCAACCAGAGATTCGGTGCTGTGCAGAGGGTCGAGGCTACGCAGAACTTGACACCCCCTCCATCGTCATCTTAAATGAATGAAGCTCTGATGGATGATTAAACTATTCCCGAAGATTGACGAAGGATCAATGGAAACAGAATGAACTGAACAAACACGGGCGCAAGCACATTTGGATTTTGTGGCTTTCAGACACTCTGTACTAATTCTTGTATTCTTTCCCTATAGACCTTGCTTTCTGTACCTGTAGTAATCAATGAAGATCATGACTATGAATAATCATCCATTCAATCATCCAGATAGACGTGAAGTCACGTGTAGCACGTGTTCCAATAGAAATAGGGCCGATATCAAAAGCAACAACTCCACATTCCTACCCGACGACGCTAATGAATATAAATCGGCCAACACAAAGTTTCAGATGTATATTCTCGAGTATTGTCTCGGACAAGCGGTTCCCGAGACCCTTCTCACATAGTTGCTTCTTCCATTTCCCAGCCGTGATGACGAAAGAGAGCAGCCCGAATAGGCCGAGGCGATTTGCCCCATTGAATCCCGAAAAGCAGCTGAAGGGGAAAGATCTCGGCCCAAGGCTGAAGGGGATCGTGTTTGACGTTGATGGAACTTTATGTAAGTGCTTTCTGTCAGTCATTATCTCACTATTTTGTTTCGTCGGGTCTTGTCTCTCTTCAGTCTTATAGTCCTCTAATTGTTCCATTGCATCAAGGTGTATCTCCTTTAGTCTTCATTCGGTTACAGAATCTTAGAGTAATTTTGGGGAAGCTCAGCATTCTAAAATTGTCGATGCAAAGTATCTGAAGGTAGCAAAGTAGCTGCCAAACTTATTAGAGTTCATATACAGTTGTGCTCAATTTACTCCTTTCTATTTGGACCTTACCTTTACAGACCAATGTAATAATATCGATCAAGTTCTCTAACTGTTGATAACTAAAAGGCGAGCCCCAAAATTACATGTTTGCGCAGATGAGGTATGACTATTTTTTCTTTGTGCCATTCTCTCCTTTTATTTCAACTATCTCCGAAGCTTCTCGTTTTATTCTTTCCGCCTTTTGCTAGCAATGGCTCTCCTCCCATGATCAGCACCATTGTGCCTCTCCTTCGGCAAGACCAACCATTTTGGGATATCTAACCAACTCTTACTCCAGAGCCGCCCTCGGCATCAGCAAACCGACCGACATTCTGGACCACATCTACGGGCTCCCAGCCGACGAGCAAGAAGCAGAAATGGAAAAGATCCGTAACATCGAGCGCGAGGCGATGCGGGTGCAAAAGCCCCAAGCCGGGCTCGTAGAGCTGATGGAATACATCGACTCGCGCGGGATCCGCAAGGGGATCTGCACGCGAAACTTCGAGTGCGTCCTTCCCTCCCCCCCATCTCTTTCTTCTCTCACCTCTCCTCTCTTCTCTTTTATCCTCCAGCCCCGCGCAGAACCCCAATATAGCTACCCCTGCCTCTCCTCCCCGCCCTTCTCCCATTCTCTTCAAATTCCGCTATATAGCGGTATTCGTACACATACACCAACGCCCCCAGCTCCTCCGCAGCACCCACACCCCCAAAAAGAAACCCAACCCACCACCACCACCACCATCACTAACCCCCCTCCCCCTCCCACAGCACCCCAGTCGCTCACCTCCTAACGACCTTCCTCCCCACGCACACCTTCTCGCCAATAATCACGCGCGAGTTCCGCCCGCCCAAGCCCGACCCCGCGGGCATCCTGCACATCGCAGCCCAGTGGCGCGACGCGGATCGGTGGGCCGAGGACGACGGCGCGGCCAGCTTGATCATGGTGGGGGACAGCATCGATGATATGACGGCGGGGTTTCGGGCCGGCGCGGCGACGGTGCTGCTGGTTAGTGAGGCGAATGTGGGGTTGGCGCGGCATCAGCATACGGATTTGTGTGTGAAGAGGTGAGTGCTGTGGGCTGTTGTCTGAATGTAGAGGGGGAAGAGGATGGGTGGGTGAGGAGGGGTGGTTTTTCGTGCTGACGCGGGGTTTGTAGGCTCGATGACTTGATTCCGATACTGGAGAATGGGTTTGAGGGGCAGATTGGGCAGGGGGAGGAGAATCCGGACACGAAGGCGCAGGCGGAGGCGGTGCTGAAGCAGGAGGGTTGATAGGATGCTTGCTGCGGCGTCCTGCTGTACTTGGAGACTATCATGATGACACGAGCCCTAAGAAACGGTGGTTTAGAGGGGTTGGCTTTTGTGGTCTCTGCATACTCTACGAGGAATTCCCGCTATGTGACAACTTCCCACTCCGCCATGAATTTCCACCGTGATGAGTTCCACCTATTCGGCGATTACTTATTCTATAATCTACCTACCCACACCATACACGGTCTATCTTACCCTACACAACCCCCACCGTCTCCCCCTTCTCCTCCGCAAACGCCCTCCCAATCGCCTCAACAGTCGTGTTCCCACCCGTAAACACAACCCCAACATCCCACCCCTTCTCCCCCCCCTCCCTCTCCACCACGGCCCTAAACCCCTCATGAAACAGCACAACAGCCAACCCAACCACCGCACTCGGCTCCACCACGACCTTCACCCGCTCCAGCA
>KV748495.1:0-15338 GCA_001692915.1 Glonium stellatum | reverse complement strand
AAAAAAGCTAGAAAAAATTATTAGTATATAAACGGGGCGTAAAAAGTTAAAGTTCAGCTAAGCTTGGGTAAGCCTTAGATTAAGTTATATTAAAGTAGGGGGACTAGGGGTTAAAGGTTTAAGTAAGTATTTTAATAAGGCAGTTAAAATCCGAACACGCGACCAGAAAAACTCATTCAACTAATCAGACTCTCTCGGCTCCCGCTACAGTGCAATTAAGATTGTGCAAGCGGCGACGACATGGGGAGTGATAAGGAATGACGAAAGAGGAAAGTATATCCGGTGGCTACGTCCCCGCCTTCCTCTACCCTATTGCTCCAATCGACAAAGCGTATTTCTCGAGCGTATACAAACTCGACATGGCCGTCGTCATTCCATTGCTGGTGCCAGTCAAGCTGTCTTGCGCCCGCTCTGCTGTCAATTTGCAGAGTCGTCCAAAATGTCAAGCCTCAACGAGCTGATCTCCTACCTAGCTGTTACTGCTCGTGAGCATTTCATCGCGTTATCTACCGGGTTTATACTTCTTGTGCTTTACGAGGTTTGTTCCCCATATTGCACGTTCCGAGAAAGATGCTAACATGCCTTAAACATCCTAAGGTCCTCACACATACCGATATAGCGTACATTGAAGGCATTCCGGAAATCCCTGGCGCAATACCCGTTGCAGGACACTTATTCAAACTCGGAGAAGATCATGCTACGACTTGTGAAAAGTGGTTTCGACAGTATGAAGTTGTAGAGAGACAATGGGTTGAATTTTGGCGCTAATCCACGGTTAGATACAACTGGTCTGTCTTCCAGATTCGCCTCGGAAATACTCGTGCTATTGTAGTCAATTCATTTGAGGACTGCAAGAAAATGCTTGTAGGCTACCAATCAGCTATAATCGATAGGCCTACTCTCTATACCTTTCACGGCGTGATTTCCTCGACTCAGGGTTTCACAATTGGTTCGTCTCCATGGGATGAAAGTTGCAAAAATAAGCGCAAGGCAGCCGGGACAGCACTGGGTCGATCAGCAATGCGAAATTACTATCCAATGCTAGATCTAGAGTCATATTGCATTGTACGAGATCTTCACCGAGACAGTCAGTCAGGAGCAGTTGAGATCAGCATTAGACCATATATCCAACGTTATGCTCTCAACACCACTTTAACTCTTTGCTACGGAATTCGTATGGATGAGGTGTACGATAGCTTACTTAGGGAGATTCTTCAAGTTGGTTCCGCAATATCCCTTCTCCGTTCTGCAAGCGAGAACTACCAAGATTACATTCCTGCACTACGATACGTACCTAACAACAAGAAAACAGCCCGGTCTAAAGAACTGCGCGCAAGACGAGATGCTTATCTTGATCTTTTGCTGAATAAGGTTCGTGGTATGATCCAGAAAGGGACCGACAAACCATGCATATCGGCAGCAATACTGAAGGACCAAGAGACGAAACTGACCGGCGTTGAGGTCAGTTCCATTTGCCTGTCTCTTGTTTCGGGCGGCTTCGAGACGATCCCCGGTACTTTGACATCATGCATTGGTTCACTGTCTACTCACGAAGGTCAAGTCTGGCAGGAGCGGGCTTATGAGGATATCAAACGGCACTATCCAGATGTACGCAGTGCTTGGACAAATAGTTATCAAGAAGAGAGAATACCATACCTCAATGCCATCGTCAAGGAGGCGGGACGGTACTACACCGTTAGCGCGATGAGTCTACCAAGGAAAACGATAACGGAGATCAACTGGAACGGAGCCAATATACCTCCAAAGACGATGGTCCTTATCAATGCGCAGGCTGGCAATCATGGTGAGGGCTCCATGTCGCTGACCCTAAAACAAGTAGACTTTGTGTTTAATGTTTGTACAGACGTCGATCACTTTGGCCCCGATGCTGCGAAATTCAACCCTGAGCGCTGGCTGAATAAAAGCTCTGAAGACGTTCCGTTTTCGGAGAAACCGTCTCAAGGACTCACTCACCTCTCATTTGGGGCTGGAGCACGAGCCTGCTCTGGTCAAATTATCGCGTCTCGACTGCTATACACTGCGCTCCTCCGAATTATCTCGTCATATCGCATCGTAGCCAGTGAGACCGAGCCTCCGAATACCGACTACGTAGATTACAACCAGTTCAAGACAGCTCTCGTGGCTATACCGCGGGACTTTAAAGTCAAGCTCGTTCCACGTGATAAGAACGCGACAGAAAAATGTTTAGCACTTACAAAAGCGCGGACAAGCGAATTTTACAAAGAAGAGTAGAAATACCATATGTCCGAAAAGAAGTCTTTCGTCTTCTTATCCGTGTTTATTCTTGCCCATTCGCTAGCAAGACTCGACCGCCGTCAACGCAAAGGCATCTGCCATCCACATACGCCTAAAGCTGTTAGTAGAGATATGATTGAGTCTTCAATTTGCTTACTCCTGCTTGACTACACAGATATAGGACTGTCCCAGCAATATCCTCTACTTTTCCCGCTCTTTTTGCAGGCATCTTCTCAAAAAGAGAAGTGAACATATTACCCTCCTCACCAATTGGATTCATATTGCTAGGAACAACTAGAGTACCGTCAGTACGTAGTTTGCAAAAACTTCGCTGTATGAGCCCTTACATCCAGGGTTAATTGAATTTACCCTCACGTACCATCTAGCGAATTTGCTTGCCAGCATAGCCACTAGGTGATCCGTCGCGGCCTTACTCGCCGCATAACTAGTCAAGTCAACATTGGTGCAGTTGTGCATGCTAGCACAGCTACTCGTGATTACGATTACGCCTCGTCCGACATCACGTCCTTTCAGCTCACCCGGAAGATCTAGGTCCGCAGCTGCGACCAAATGCTTGAGCAGTGCTACGCTAAGAAAGTAATGTGCAGTTGTATTTACTTTGAACGTTGCATCCCAGTCCAAGGGGTCCGATGACCATAGAGATGATTGAAGATCATCCAACGAGGCTGTAAGAACGTTGCAGGCTCGAGGTGGGTCCCGGCGTATACCAGCATTTGAGATTAGGATGTCAAGATGAGTTTCGCGTTGTTGTATATATTTCGCGATCGAGTCGATACCTTCTTTAGTCGAGACATCGCTCGAAAAACTAGAGCCCAATAATTTAGTACTTTCTTCTCTCATGTCCAAAGAGAATTATACCCTTCAGCAGTCCCGCCAGATTTAGCCCCCAGAGCATTAAGTGAGTCTACGGCTTCTTGTATTTCATCGGAGGCTAGAGCTGTGATATATACTTTTGCTCCATTGCAAACCAGGCCCTGAAGATAGCTGTTAATTGCTACTGCCTTTAGTGATGTATGACTTGTACCGTTGCAATCATGAGCCCAATGCCACTACTCCCACCCGTCACTAACGCTACGCGCCCTTTAACGCCGAAGAGGGTGAGGATATCAGCTTCGGCCATTCTTTTAGTTTTAATTTGTTTTTTATGTATACTAGGTTTTGAATTTTCCAATATAGTTGCTGAGAAATGTAGTATCTGCCCATACAGCTACTATACGAACGGGGTGTTGGGACACTGATAAGGCTTCTGAACATGAGAATATCCCACAAGAAAGGGCTATAGTTTTCTCTTCTCGGTTTAGTTGAACGCACGACCTAGTAGATGAAGTTGATCCCTACGAGCTTTAAGTATTTCGTGATTTTTCTTATCATACGCTTTTCCATGCTAACTACTGTTGGGGGAAGGCAACGCGGACATGGACAAGTCCGCTCTAGGCGGAAAAGGCAGGCAGATGGAGTAAGATCACTCCTCCAACCCAGTCAACTAGAATCCTTCAATTGACCGCAAGCACCGCACCCGCGAAACGTGACTCACAACTCCCGTACCCCAAGAAAGACGATGCTCACCATCAGCGCTGAACCGTTCCGCCCTCCGCTGCGCCCGCCGTGATCCTCCAACCGCGCTCATCCCCCCTAAAACGTCCCAGCCATCCGAGCTCTATAACGCCATGCCACTCCGGCTCCTACCCATGCAAGAGGAAGACTGCGAGACATGGATGCGCGTCCGAGCCATTGCCTATCGTGGCCCTACGAACCTAATCGTACACACAAGTCCTCTCTCCGAAGAGTCATTTACCAAAGTAGCCGAGGAGCGGAGGAAGGAATTCCACAAACCCGAATATTATCGCTTGAAGGTGGTCGACACAGATAGTGGAGAGATAATTGCGTGCGCGCAGTGGAGCGTGTATCCTCATGGAAAGACCGAAGCGGGGTCTAAGGACGACGGGAAACCTCCATACACTCCGCCAGAAGTCAATCTGCCAGCCCTGAAAGCGCTCCTCGGCCCGCTACGAGGGGCGAACATTGAGATCATGGGCACGAGGCCATATGTGATGCTTAACACGCTTACTACGCTCCCAGAGCACCAGCGGCGCGGTGCTGCTAGTATGCTAGTACAGTGGGGTGTAGATAAGGCGGATGAAATGGGAGTGGAGACATATCTGGACTCTTCAATAATCGCAAGGCCACTCTATGAGCGATTTGGATTCGAGGTGGTGAAAGAAGTGATTTTTGATAGGACACAGTGGGGTGGAGAAGGCCTAGACTATCATTTCGTAAGTACTTTAGTTTGTTGAAGACGAAAGGGTACCAATATGTCACTCTGCGAGATATGTATGCTATATTCTAATCGTTTCAGTGCATGCTTAGGAAGCCTCACAACCATCAAGTCGCGGATGTTTAACTCGGAAACTCTCTAAATCACCAATAACACGGTCCATTTAGGATCAGGTAGGTCACCCGCCCTTGGAAACAAGGGAAGGGTGAACTCGCATAAACCCTGTTTCATGCCCCCAAAGTTAAACAAACCCCGACAAAACCCAAGTAGCCATGATCATGCTACCCATGTCCGCACTTCATATTCAGATCAGCTTTTGTAAAGATGATTCTTGGGTCTCACAAGTATTAAAGCATAGACATTCTCATTGATTTTAATGACTATTCGAGTTGTTGATATCTCTCCAGGGCACTCTGAGTCTCCATGAGGGAAGTTGTTATGCGCAAATTTTCCAGATCGTTCTATCACCATTTAGTCATTCGAAATGTCTAATGGGTAATACCATTTAATCCCTGTATGAGACCTACCCTGCCTTAGTTTTCTGGTTGATCTTCGTGCGTTGAGACCTCGTACGCTACTCAATACCTCAAGATCTTTCGACCTTGAGGCGCATAAAATACAACCTTAGCACTCTTATACCTATGTCAAGGCCTTAACAGACCATAAATATAGGTTTAATTACATTCATTAAAAAAGGTCACTTTTAGGATTTGATACGTTGTTACTCAATACCGATGAATGTGATGGGTACACTCGGTATCCGTTACTAGGCGCCCAGCACACCCGCCGACGGGAGACCTGTGCCTCTCAACACGCAAGATTACTCAGATGCTGCGGTTGAAAATTGGAAGCCAAATCGCAAATGCTTACTCGTCGTAAAGCTGACGCAGGTGTTGATGCATTAATAAGCCGCAAAGACTGCTGCTCAAGCGGTCAGCGGTTGGTGACCGTGGTGACCTCGGCGGGTTTGGTGAATACCCGCCCTAGGAGGGTTGTCGCCTTGACATGCGCAATCAAGAAATCCAACTTCGTTATGGATTTAGATCAATCACCTTCAACTAAAGCGCGCTTCCAGCTTGTATTGAGATGTTGCCTAGCGGAGATTACCTAAGTGTCTTATGTGGTATTGGAATGTCCGATATCAATTCGCTCATCCGTTGATTCCCATGTTTAAATTTTGCGGGGCGCAATTCGCGTTCAAAGGCGAATCACGCTGTCGAGATGAGCGAAGTGGTACGTAGTGTTGGCTGACAGCGTTTTCAGTTAGGGTATCTGGCCGCAAACTTTCAGGTCCGTCTTCAGTTCTTTCGCAAATTCTTAGGTAAGGCATGCTTCAGATTTCTAAACCGCCCCTTTAGATTCTCTAGCTACACCAATTAATGGTAAATATACGTAATCCCGAACCCTCTTTAGCTGCTTTACACATGCGTCGCAACGTCCAACTATCTATGACTTCCATTTTTTTTTGCGCTAGATACTTCTGCTGGATATTATCAATGCCGTTATTTTGCAATCTCGACAGCACACTTCCTCTAGCTACCCCTTTAAAGTCTGCTTAAGGCCCATTTTTAACTTACTTTTGGCCTGTTTTGTTTAGTAAGCTAAATATTGCAATTTAATAAGCTAAAAAGTAAATAATACGCACTAGAAGCTCTAAGCTAGCAAGCTTAAGGTTGCTTATTAGCAAGCCCAGCTCCTTTCAGCAGCAGGCACCTCCTTTTCAAGAAGATTACACTGCACTATCTTTCAGGAAAGCCATTAGCAGATACACATCCGGGAGAGCCTTTTCGGCCCACGCGTCGAACGTCCAATTTCCCATGAAAAGAGTTATTCCGAAAGTAGATATCAAGAGAAAGCCATGTCTCAACGCTCACTTCTCCCCCAGAGCCAGCAATTTGCGACTTCAAGGACATTCGTTCTTCTAATCCATCATGAGGTCTCGGATTTCCACCCCCGCTCTGTGGCTAGAGGGTATAGGGGCAAGGATATCATGAGTATCGCCTCCTAAATTAGCTACAAAAATATGAAACACTAACAGTTTCGGAGGCTAATAGAGCTGCGACGCCGACGAAAGCCACGGTACTAAAAACTCTCAAACCAGAATATAATTCGAAAGCAACAATAGTAGTATATATAGATAGCCCATTTAAGCCGCTGTCTAGTCAAATAGGCCCAGCTCCCTAAATCAATCTTTCAGCCTTTGAATACCACGAGCAACGTACCACTGCCCTACTTGCACGCTACTTAGCCTCTCTAGCTTCCGTAAAATCTTTCACGAGGAACTCGCCTGATTGTTGACTTCGTCTCTCAATCGCGTTCACCCGACCTCAGAATTACTACATGCTATCAACTTGACCGAAGCCGCCCTCATCCGCAACTAACTGCTCCCATTGTACCCATTCATTTGGGTCCATTTCGAAAGATAGAAGATTGGGAAAATCATAGGATTCAAAGGCTTCGAAATCAGGGAGATTTCCTTCACATATCTGGGATTGGATTTTGTTGTAGCCAAACGAATTCCGAGAGACAGGTCCGGAATCTGCCGCCAGATCTTTGGTTTTGGATAGCGCCTCTATTGCCGGTCTTCGACAACGACGGATTAAATTGATGTATTCAGGCGTTGATGGTTCCGGGAGGCCTTCGGCCTTTGAAGCCGCAACGTAGTCATCCCAAACTTCCAGTGTCCACATGCCCAGTGCTGTGTACACAATTCCAGTGGATTCCTCGAATACCTGAGGGTACTGTGAGAACACCACTCCAATCAACTGCCACGACCTGTCAACCTCGGGCCCCGTTTTGAGGTGTCGAGCTTCGATAAGCACATAAAGCATTGTTCTCCAGAGATAGCTCGTGCCAATCTGCCACATGTATTTGTCCAAGCCGTGGAACCCTCCCTGGATTAAAGTTATATATTCTAATAACTTTGTAGCGTTTGTAAATACTATGTTACGCTCGCTTTGGGGCACTTTAACCGGGCTGTTAGCGAATTGTCGTGGATTGTGAGCAAAAAGCTTCATCTTGCATATTGATGACCTAATTATGATTGATACGAAAGTATGGAGCGAATTCGACAGGTCGCAATATCGCAGATACTTCGCTTCCAAATGGTCCTCAATCTGGCTTATAATGCTGTCCTTTTTAGCGATTGTGACATCCGTGCTATAGAGTACTTCCCAACGCACATCACCAGGACGCGTCGTCGAAAATTTGCGCAAAGTCTCTATGATCTCACATCTGAGCAAGCAAAGCACAATAGAGGTGATACCGTTGCGTTCTGGTGGTGGATCAACCATGTCCGGGTGGAGGTCCTCGTCATTAACATTTAGAGGCAATTTAGTATCCCCGCAGGAAAGATCCAGAGATGGTCTTGTACCCAGCAGGTCGGCTGTACGAAAATCCATATGAACGAGATGCCACCAAAGTCGCCTCCGCATTTCTGTTTCGAATGGGGACAGTCCAAGGGATGTACCATCCCGATGGAGTCCCATTTTACGTGCAAGTCGTATGGCGACTCCGGATAATATAAACTGGGTGTCGCATCGGTAACTGTTTCTTACACCCATCTTTTTTGTTAGCTCGGCAGTGAAAAGGAGCTTGATGAATGCAGCTTACCATGAACATTGCATATGCACGAAGAGTCATTGGATTGGAAGTTGACAGAAATCCTGCATTTACCAAAGCTTGGCGAGTTGCAAGTCTATATCGGGAATACATGCCCGATTTCTGTACTCCAAATATATTTTGGCACTCGGCTTCTTTCAAAGTGCTAACCGTCGCAAGACAGAAAGCAAATATCGCTGCTTCCAAGCTTTTTGATAGGTCTTGAGGGTGCCGCAGCCCGTTTATTAGCGCGGCCCAGAACGTAGGAAGATGCAAGATTTTCATTAGAGGGTCAACTCGATCGACATAGATTTCCCTTAATTTTGGCAATATCTGAAAAGATGGGCGGAGACTTGCAAGATTCTCGAATCTAGAATTATGTTCAGGTTCAAAGAACAGCCCACTTTCATTCGCATTCGATTCATCTATTAGCTCACCAAGGCCTTCAACTTCCGGATGTTGAAACTAAACGACAGTAAGGGAAAGAAGTTGTCAGGAGCAAGGAAGAGAAAACGGGCACTTACTTCATCTCCTAAATTAGACCAAAGAGCACTAGAGGATTTAAGAAGCTATCGCTTAGGACGGAATTAACAATAGACATACCTATCAAAGTATCTCGACGTTCCCTCTTTTGTTATGAGTTTTGGCTTAGTCTCTTCGAGTCCAAAGGGGTCAGTCCGGCTTTTGCTTCGAGGCTCGGTGTCTTCATCCATCTCGGCATCAGGTTGAGATGCCGTTTCCGAGTCGGAGTCGTCGAAATCTTCAGATGGCTCGACATTTGCGCCATACGATTTCAACAGCTCTTCATATCGTTTCAATTTGGCACGGAGACCTTCTCTGGGAGGTTTTGTTCTTTTTCGCTTCCCACGCACAGGGGGAATAAAGCTGCAGTGCTTCTCTGCCTTGGCGCAATTGGAACAGGGAGTGCGCCGGTCGCATTTGACCTTGCGCTGTCGACAAGTCAAGCAAGAGTAGGGTTTTGAATCACGGTCCGACCCGGGCTGGTTCATTAGTACGGATTTAGGCATCTCCGAATTTATTTATTCGTCGTTTAGGTCAAAGTCAAAAACTAGAGCGAAAATCAAAGGGGGAGGATGGTGCAGTTCGTGGGGTTTTAGAGAAGGTTGACCGTCGGCGGCGCTCTTCGGTGGTCGGAAGTGAAAACGCAACTTTTGGGCACCGAGAAGCGACTCGGCTCCTTGATATCGGCATACGCCACGTCCTGGAAGCTGGCCATAGGAGAGTCGATTAGCGTTCTCAGATCCTTTAAATTCTTGCTCAGAAGCTCCGGAAAGCTTGACTAATTTTTCATCAACCAAGCCTATTTTTCCCTTCAAGATCGCCATGTCCCGACCTTCATTAGATGGTGACGAGAAGCACCCTGGAGATGTTACCCAACCGAATAAGGAGGCGGAGACCGCCGAATATCCGAGCAGCCAGAAGCGAATTTTGATTATGACCGCCCTTTACTTGGCCGCTTTCTTGGTGACTCTGGTACGACAAGCCTCCTATTTGTGTAGCAATTTCTAATTATTTCTTGCACTTATGGTTCAATTGCTAACTCTTCACTAAACTACAGGACCAAAACATCATATCCACAGCCATTCCTCGCATCACTGACGAATTTCATTCTTTAGACGACGTTGGCTGGTATGGCACAGCATATTTACTCACCATGTGCAGCTTCCAGCTTCTCATGGGCAAAGTCTACAAATTCTACCCTGCTAAGCCTATATTCCTCGCCGGTTGTGCCCTTTTTGAAGTCGGTTCGGCCGTCTGTGGTGCGGCTCCTAGCTCAAAAGCTTTCATTGTTGGTCGTGCCATTGCAGGACTGGGATCCTCTGGCTTATTTTCAGGATTGATGGTCATCATGTTCCACACCATTCCACTACAGCAGCGGCCAATCTACCAAGGTGCCTTTGGAGCCACCTTTGCGGTTGCATCTGTCGTCGGCCCTCTGGTCGGAGGTAGCTTTACCGACAGGGTAACCTGGCGATGGTGTTTCTACATCAATCTCCCTGTAGGTGCGGTATCAATCATCGTCACGATGTTGATCTTGCATTTGCCCAACCAGAAGCTTGACGCTCAAGCTGAAGGATGGGTTGCAAAACTGAAGCAACTCGACCCCATAGGCAATCTCGTGTTCTTCCCGGGTATTGTTTGTCTGGTTCTGGCTCTCCAATGGGGAGGAACTGAGTATTCTTGGAAGAACGCTCGCATCATCGTCCTCCTAGTTCTTTGCGGCGCCCTTTGCCTCATCTTCGTAGGAATCCAGATTTGGAAAGATGAAAATGCAACGGTTCCTCCCCGTATCATCAAGCAACGTAGTGTCGCAGCTGCTGTCTGGTTCGGGTTCTTCAACGGCGCCGGCATGATGGTCCTAATATACTATCTTCCAATCTGGTTCCAGGCAGTCAAAGGCGTCAGTGCCATCAAGTCTGGAATTATGCTGCTTCCTATGATCCTCTCAACAGTTATCAGCTCTCTGTCCTCCGGATTTTTCATCTCTAGGGTTGGTTACTACACCCCATTCTTCCTCCTCAGCTCAATCATTATGCCAATCGGAGCCGGCCTCCTGGCAACCTTGACTCCATCCACTGGTCATGCAAAGTGGATTGGCTACCAGATCCTCTTCGGGATTGGTCTCGGCTTTGGCGCGCAGCAGCCATTTAACGTTATTCAGACCGTCCTGGAAAGGTCAGACATCGCGACCGGGACTGCACTCGTCTTGTTTACGCGCTTCCTCGGCTCAGCTATATTTTTGCCGGTAGCGCAGACAATTTTCCTTAACGGCCTGGTCTCAAAGCTCACCAACCTTCCCGGCATCAGTCCTAGCGCCGTCACCGGTGGTGGTGCTACTGAGTTGAGAGGCCTGGCTTCTGGAGACGATTTGAGGACACTTCTTTCTGATTACAACTCGGCTTTAATTGATGTGTTTTACATGGTGATCGCGACATGCGCTGTCACTGTTTTCGGCAGCATTTTTGTGGAATGGCGTAGCTTGAGAGCTCGCGCTGAAGAGCAGGCGGGTAAAACTAAGAAGCCTAGTGAAGCCACGAAGATTGAGGAATCTGTATAATATAGTTCCAAATCCGGATCAGATAAACCAAAATCTGTATTATAGACCACTTTGACCTACACTCCACCTTTGTAATTTTATTATAGTTCACTTAGACATCTAATGTAGTTCACTCGAATATGATTTCGATGTTGTAGTTATTTCAGTGAAGATATAAGTAAACGCCCAAGCCATTACCAATTAGATATGACTACTCCAACTTCCATACTATGCAATTAGGTGAAAGTGAAAAAGGCTTAAAAGGGAAAGGTCAGAGAAATAGGATCAGTATGCAAACGCCCATGAAAAGTTCGGTATGGAGGTCAGACGGTGGGCAATACAGAGATTGAAGCTTTTGGTGAATGCAGAGAAATGAATCAGAATGTTCTAACCGCTCAATGTAGACTCCTTTAAGTCCCGGAATACAAGGCCAAGTCCGAGTGGACTTGCTTCTATAAGGTCTAATATTTGATAATATCTACTTGAGATAATAACCATCAGCTGCTCAATGCTTCCAGCACCCCCAGAATCTTTTCGTCTTGAAATCTACGCCCAAAAATAGAAATGCCAACAGGAGCGCCATGCTGAATCTCGGGGTCATCTAGAGGAGTTAGACCTGAATGCATTCGTGCCAAGATCATTAACTTACAATCCTTTTGCACTACGCTATCTATCTCACTGAGTAGATTGAACTTGGTTGGGTAAACATCGACATCTTTGTCAGCCATTGTTACGGGAATTACACCAACACTGTAGTCTAGAATGTTGGCATATGGCGTGTAGCCAAAGTATTTCAACTTTCCGGGTATCACACCTGTGTACGGATAGGTTGGAGCAATGACTGCGTCGACTGGACGTCCAGTGCCAGTCAGATCTTTGGTGCTGTTCCAGTAGTCCATGTACTTCTTTCGGAACCTCCAGATAGCGATGTTGGTGTTGGCTATTTCCGTTGCAGTGGATTGCTTGCCAGGTGTTGATCCGAATATCTGCGCAACAGAGTCCACAATGGGTTCGCCGCTAAGTGTAAGATTTTTGAGTACATCTTCGGAGCCGTCGAATAGCCACGTAGCCATCTACGACTGTTAGCACATTAAAGCCCACTTAGGAGCGCCTAATCTTACTGAAAGTTGATTCGCTTCCTCATGGCTTGGTGGCTGCCAGTCGATAACCTTGTGACCCAAGTTCTTAACCTTGTCAATCAACATATCCAGTCCACGCGATATCGGCGGCTGTGGTTGGACAATTCCGTCATTTCTCATAACACCGAACACCAGTTGTCTGTCTCCCTTCGTTGCCTGCACAAAGTCCTCATAAACATCATTTTGCCAGGGGATCTCCACGACTCGCGGATCCGAGAACCACGGCTCTTGCGCGAGAATTGACTTCATGATAAGGGTCAGACCAGCAGCAGATGACGAAAGCGGACCCCAGCTGAAAGGCACCATATCCTGACCCTCCATGACGCGGTCGACGCCCTCAATGGGTAAGCGACGATAACTTGGCTTCAGCCCAAATAGTCCATTAAGTGCAGCAGGATGTCTTATCGAACCGCCAATATCAGAACCAAGTCCGACAACGCTACCACGAAGAGAAAGAAGCGAACCTTCGCCTCCCGAGCTACCGCCCGACGAAAGTAGTCTGTTGTACGCATTGGTAGTGTATCCGATGATGTTGTTCTCTGTTTCGGCAGCGAAGGAAGCCTGGGGAACAGCTGTCTTGCAGTAGAGGACTGCGCCAAGATATCGCAGTATCCTGGCTAACTCTGCATCTTCTTTGGCGGGAGCACCAATACGTCCGATGAATCCATTGGTGGTATCAATGCCTTTGACGTTGACGGAGTCCTTCAGACTAACGGGTAACCCGTGTAATGGACCGACTGGCCTCCCATGCTCTTTAATATACCCGTCAAGCTCTGCGGCGCGTTTGATCCCATCCTCAAAGAAGATCTCATGAAGGGCATTTGTCAGTTGGTGGGCGATTGCTGCTCTGTGACTAAACGCTGTGGCTACGGAGACAGAAGTCCATTTTGCAGTCGTGGTATTCTTCAGAATTTGATCTGGGGTGGATTCAGTGATGGCGATCTCTTCGGGGGACAAGAATTGACGGATATAGTCGCCTGTCACGTCTCTTTGGAGTTCCGCAGTTGGAACGGATGGGAGAAGCCATTCTGGGCGGATAGCGGAGCGCAGAGCTTGACGTTTCAGCTCTGCTTTTTCTTGCCACGAAGTCATTACGATGGTACCTAGTATATTTATTTCGAGTTGTCTCGAAATAGATGAAGTTTGAAACCTTGGGTTCAAATTCTTGCATTCTATTCGAAGGCTAGTATCTTAAATACTTATCAATTTCATGCCAAATTTGCAGTTACTAAGCAATGACGTTCTGATCAACAGCACAATAGTAATCATCTTCGCCAGCTTCCATGACAGAAAGACCGCCAAGACGTATTGTTTGTAAGCTTAATTTGTAGCTGCTGCCTAATTAATTAAGAAATGCCTCTAGGTCTGGTTATTTCTAAGCAATTGCCCTACAGGCACAGGATTCGGCTAAGTTAGCTCCAAACAGAAGCTTATTTAGCTGGTTTTTGAAGCCAACTTTTAACCGCCTATAGCTAATTCCACAGGGGTCCCTTTTTTAAGAAATCTACCCGGCTTGAAGCATATCTGAGGTAAAACTATAAGTTACGTATATATTTTATCTTTCTTCTCTCTATCTCTGCCCCCACCCCTGCCTCTATCTCTGCCTCTGCGTCTCCTCTATTTCTCCCCTCTATATCTAAGAATCTACAGCTAATAAAACCATAGATACAATTGCAATATAAGGCAGATGCAGCTGCAGAGGCAGGCGCAGAGGCATAACTAAAGGTACGAGTAGAGGCAGGTGCAGAGATGTAGAAGAGGTAAAGGTAGAAGCCAAGAGAGAAGAAAGAGTCGTAGAAAGAACATATACGTAATTTACCGTTTTATCCCGGACGTGCCTCTCTGGGGTGCCTCTCGCCAGGCAGATTTCTTAGAGGGACCCTTAATCGAAGGGACGCAGACGGCTAAAAGTTGGCTTTAGAAATTAGCTAACTTAGCCGATCCTGTGCCCGTAGGGTGGCTGACTTGATCGAGTCGATCGAGTATGGGGCAAGTGAGCCGCTCGGTATAATGAGCCTTATCGAGCGGCCGGATCGAACGTGGTGTGTAAATCGAGCCGAGCGAGTGATTCAGAGCTGAAAATTCACCGGGTCAAGGGCTCGAAATTGTTTTGAGCTCTTTTTTTAAGAAAAAGTCTACGGAGATATTCCCCAAGGGCTACAGCCTGCAAGGCTACTCGTGCTTAAAAATCGATTCGGGTTAAATGTTAAATCCTAATCTATTCGAGCTATAGACGCCTATTTGCTAGGCTGTTCGTTTTGATAAATCACTTCGATTTGACCCCTGTGTGCTTGAGCGGGGCGTAGTTAACCGCTTGATTAATCATCGATAGTGCTGTGAGAATGCCTTCCGCTCTTCCGGTTCGATCTGGCGGATTCAAGTGGATCCAAAAACCTAGCCCTTCACTTGTTACTTTTAGTTTAAATTACTCCCCAGAATGCTATTTAGACCTGCAATTATGAATTGTCTAGGTAGGCGCCTTAGTAGCGCAGCTGAATCCCCCGGTTGTGTTTAGAACAGAAACGAAGCTCTTTTGTTGCAGCTAACTAGCCGCACGTATAAAGGGTTAATTTTAGAACAGTTATACATACTATAATAAAATAAATTACTTTAAAACAAGACGTGTACCGGTGCAAAGCGAAACACATAAAAGGTGCAAGACCTTCTAGCCTCTCCTCATCCCATCCATCCAATTCTAAGCTCCAATTCGAATAGTCAACATTGGAGCTACAGCAGAAGAGACAAATCTTTGAAATAAGGTGACTAACACCCATCCCCACCCTCATCGCCGCCGCCACTACTCTTTCTCAAGACAGTTTCGGTAGTATTTTCTCATCCAGCATTTCATCCTAGTAAAATCATCCTTATTATATAAATATGCGTATGCTGACTTGAAAAACTTAGTGGTATTAGCTATCTCATAGGTGCCGGCACTTCAGCTACACTCAAACTTAGCAGCGTGGTGCACAATTGATTGTTGAGAGGAAGA
>KV748494.1:0-69276 GCA_001692915.1 Glonium stellatum | reverse complement strand
CGCTTGGTGCTGTGGCTGGGCTGGCTGGCGGTCTTCCGGTCGTGGGCGGTGGGGCGGCTGCTAATCCGCTCGGCGCTGTTACCGGTCTGGCCGGCGGTCTTCCGGTCGTGGGCAGTGGTGGAGCGGGCAGTTCGCCCATTGGGGCTGTCGGGGCCGTGCCTGTCGTTGGCGGCGTGGCCAGCGGACTTCCGATTGTTGGGGGTGGAGCGGGTGCGTCGCCCCTTGGTACTATCAACAACGCCCCCGGCGTTGGCGGTTTGCTCAGCGGCGTGCCGGTTGTGGGTGGTGGAGCGGGCGCCGGTCCGCTCGGTACCGTTACCGGTTTGGCTGGCAATCTTCCCGTTGTCGGCAGCGGGGCTGGCGGAGTGCCTGGTCTGAGCGGCTTGACCGGCAATCTTCCCGTCGTCGGTGGTGGTAGTAGTAGTGGTGGCGTCAGTGCCCTTAGCAGCCTACTCACGAACGGTCTCCCGGCGCCCCTCTCCACCCTCGCCGTCACGATCGTTGCCATTCTGCTGAGCCTTTTCAGGCTGGACCCTGGAAGCCTTACGGGCGCTTCGGCGCCGATTCCTGGCCTTGTGGCTCGGGACCTCCCTTCCCTGCTCCCCGCTCTCCCCGCTCTCCCCACGACTGGCTTGCCGGTCCCGGTGCCGTCGTTGCCTGTCCCAACTAGTGGTCTTCCTGCTGTTAGCAGCATCCCTGGCGCTAGCGGCCTTCCTGCTGTTAGCAGTCTTCCTGTCGGCAGTCTTCCTGTCGGCAGTCTTCCGGGTGCTGGAGCTCTTCCTCTCGGAGCTCTCTCGAGTGTTGGCCTTCCTAGCACTAGCGGTCTCCCTGGCGTTGGCAGTCTTCCGGTTAGCAGTCTTCCCCTTGGTAGTCTTCCTGTTAGTAGTCTACCGGTTGGTAGCCTCCCAAGCGCCGGAGCTCTACCAGGCGTCGGCAGCATTCCTGGAGTTGGCAGTCTTCCTGGAACTAGTGGTCTCCCAGGCGTTGGCAGTCTTCCCGTTAGCAGCCTTCCAGGCGTTGGGACCCTTCCAAGCGCTGGAGCGCTCCCAGGTGTTGGTAGTCTTCCTAGTACTAGCGGTCTTCCCGTTGTAGGCAGTCTCCCCGTTGGTGGCCTCCCCAGCGCTGGAGCTCTTCCAGGCGTTGGTGGTCTTCCAAGCACCAGTGGTCTTCCTATTGTTGGAAGTCTTCCTGGCGCTGGAGCTCTTCCAGGTGTTGGCGGTCTTCCAAGCACTAGTGGTCTTCCCATCGTAGGCAGTCTCCCTGGCGTTAGCAGCCTTCCCGGTCTTGGTTCTCCCGCGCTCCCAGGCGCTGGTTCCTCTTCGTCTCCAGCAGACCTCACAGCGTTACTATTATCCATTACGCAGAACCTCCCAATCCCCTCCGCCGTTAGCGCTATCATTTCCAGCATCGTCGCTATTGTCTCCGGCGCCGTCCCGCAATTCATCTTCCAGCTTCCTGTGGTACAAGATACTGGGCCACTGTTGTCAGTACTAAGCCTTTTATCATCCTTAAACCCCGCCAAGTTCAGCAGCCTTGCTGGGCTAGGGTCAATATCTGCGCTTCAATCCGCAGCTGCTAGTGTCTCACCATCGGATGTAGCTCTCATCAAAACGCTTCCTGCGTCGCCAGATCCAACAAACTTAATCACTACAATCTTAACCATAGTCAAGAACTTGATAACCCTATCAGACATCGTATTAGACTTCAAGGCTTCGGCCGCGACTTTGGCGCTGCATTCTCTAGGCTTGAATGTCCCAAATGTTGCAATGCCGTAAGCAGGCATTATCAAATAGTTCGCAGGTAATAAAAAAAATTCCACGTGCAGAAAAGTCAGGGTTTCTTGCGGAAAATGGATAATGGAAGTTCAGCTTTTTTTTTTATTTCAAGGGATAGGGAAAGAGGGGCCAAATTGTACCGCAGCGGATTTTTATTTTCATTTCCTGGCTTTTATGATTCAAGGCCGGTGGCTGGACAATATGTGTTAGGTAGTTCAACCTAATGACGGAATATGAAATTTATGCTTGCTCTATCTTCTCTACGAGGCAAAGCTATTGCTAACGATAAAGCCTGGCGAATGTCCAAGGATAGCTCCATTTTATCGCGGAAACGCCAGACATAGAAAAGGAGCCTGGTCTACCTCGTTACGCCCATTAACCGAAAAGGGATTACGTTTATACGCCGAACCCTATGAATACTATCCCGACTATCTGGTCCTTGTCTATACAGAAGCTTTGATGTATCCGGGGCTCTACGATTCTTCCAAAAAGTACACAGCCATGGTGTATCAGGCTACAGCCTTCCACAAATAATACAGCAACAAGGCCTTGCAGGGGCGGTGGCTGAGCCTGTACGGCTTCCTAATGCTCCCGATTTCGCAGCCAGCCTAACTGCGAGGCTCTTTGATCCTATATTTTTGTATTTAAGTCTCGTCGCTGCACGCTTCCATTAGAATCACCACAGCCCTCAATAATATGGATCCAGCAATTCCTGCGGTAGCGGTCGACGTCACGTCGCTGAACACAGCAGCGCCCGCCAGCACTCCCCCAGTACCTCTCGATAAGAACCAGCTTCATACACCATCGTCCATGAAACATGGAAGAGATGAAATCAGCGATAGGGTACCTCAAGATTCGCCAAAAATAACAGGAGCGAACCAGGAAGAGAATCGTAGAAAGCGCAGTAGGCGCCAGCTTAAGACCGACTTGTCAAACCTCCCTCCAGGACATGTCGTCGTGCACAAAGTCTCGTGCCTTGGGGGCGACAATCACGCTCAGCACCCATCCCAGTCGCAGTACCTTGACGTTCCAAGGCTATTTGTAGGAGATAGCAAGGCGAATGCCCTCAGAGGCAAAAGACATTTTCCAGACGTCGAAGACTATCTCGACGATCACCCCAACATCAGCTTCATTGTGTACAGATCCTACAGCTGCAATGACTACCATAAAACAGTAGAAGATGATTTCGACCGCCTTCCGATTCCACAAATTGACCCCACCGTCATATCCAAACTCAGAGTGTACTTCTTTATTCTCAGGCGAGATGGCGAGGCAGCCTCGCCGAACGCCGAGGAAATACAGATTGTTTCCACTGACCTGCAAGAAGCCATAACCACAATGGTGTCCCTTCATCAGGATCAATTCGGAACTTGGAACCCGCAGCAAGATATGAGAGCTCCGTACCTCCAGATATGTCATTGTCGATCTCTCATGCGCGATTATACCTCCAAGCCCTCTAACAGCCTCAGCCAGGAACATCAGGGCCACATCCGTACCTTATTTGACTATGTAACGGACTCGTACGGAACAGAATACCAAGAAGCAGATAATCTTTTCAGGAGTGGACGTGTAAATCAGCACCATTTTCCAAAACTGTTTAGGTCAAACGAGATTGTGGTTACGTTAGCTGATAACCAACCTTTGGCTTATGCGTCCCAGGCTTGCCCTACTATAGAAGATGGACACTTCAAGCTGGATTGCTGGTTTTGGGATTTTGATGGTTTGTTCCGAAAGGATAAGACAGCCCTCTCGATGCAATGGCTTCACGGCTCCGATACCGTTCCAATCTCCTCACTGGATGTGTATCCCTTAAGATATGATGACTCCGGGCTGGAAGAGAGGCTGAGAAGTCGTGGCACGCAATTTTGGGCGTGTCGAAAGCGAAAGTTCGTCAGCTATCAACCGCCAAATCCAACTTTTGAAGTACAAGCGGTAATGCCTACTACCCTCATACGTTAAATTAAGCTAACATGGTTTTTAAGACAAACCTAAGGTACATGATAGATACAGCGACGTATCGGACGATTCACTCCGATGACTCTTTACAACGTGATGACCTTGGACAAGATGCGATGGATCTTGACGACCCACCAGAAGGCCCGTTTATCCTATTGCTACCTGGAAAAATCCGCGGATATGGATTTCATGATAAGAAATGGAGTACGTTCGTACTTGCACCTCAAATCATATTCTAACAAGCTTTTTAGGAAATTTGTCTGTTGAACATATGGGCCCGATTCAATGGAATAAGGACGCATTCGAACGTCGCCTAGTGTTGAAGCCTAAGAAGAAAGAGCTAATAAAAGCGCTGATTACAGTCCATATTGCCACAAGTAGCACTACTACGACGGACATTATCGAAGGCAAAGGCAAAGGCCTCATTATCCTCTTGCACGGGGGCCCAGGAACTGGTAAAACACTGACAGCGGAAAGCATAGCCGAGCTTGCAAGGAGGCCTCTTTACAGAGTCACTTGCGGTGATATCGGCACTGACCCTGAAGGTGTCGAAAAGTATCTAGAAGCGGTATTATATGTTGGGGCCATCTGGGGTTGCGTGGTTCTCCTCGACGAAGCCGATGTCTTCCTCGAGGAACGCACGCAGACAGACCTACAACGTAATGCACTAGTTTCCGTGTTTCTCCGCGTCCTAGAATACTACGAAGGCATCTTGATACTCACCTCCAACCGTGTCGGCACCTTTGACGAGGCTTTCAAATCTCGAGTACAGCTCGCAATGCACTACCCATCGTTGGATGAGGAAGGGCGATGGGAAATATGGAGGAACTTCATAGAATCCCTCAAAGAGGAAGGCGAGGATATCGACTACGAAGAATTAAAGCAGAAGACTGACGTGCTGGCTCGTCATAAGTTGAACGGAAGGCAAATTAGAAACACTGTCAATACTGCCAGGAAGTTGGCTCGATTTAGAAAAGAAACCATGTCGTACATCCACTTAGATCAGGCTATTGATGTAGCGAACGAATTCGATGAGTATGTTGTTAAAACGCATGGCCATACGGACGAGGAGTGGAATAGGGAGCAGAGGACTAGGTACTGAAAAGGCCATATCCGCATTATTATAAACGGAGAAGTTCGGTTTGATAAGTGGCTGATTCCAGATTACAGTATCTAATTATTCAATTCGTCTCTTGTGCTACGCTAGGAATGCAGCAATTATCTAACATTTTATTACTTCTCAAACTTTCCCGTTGTCACTTCAAGCTTACCTGTGTAATATTAATGTGTATTACGCCTAAGGGCTAGTCACTGGGTCGAGTTAGCGTCAAGTGGTAAGGTTCTGGTGGAGGCCAAGATTATGTATTCTATCTGGGGGGGCTCAGCAGGGAGGTATACCTCCTCACCAAAAGATTAAATTATTTAGTGACTCCAAGGAGGTACTCCTACCCATACACGTAACAAATTCATCATATAACCTCAAACCGAGTGGCCTATTAGAAGGATCTAGTTTACTATGTCTTTGAAGACCCTTGGTCGATCTACGATGGCGCAGAGACGAGCTCTAATCAGTGCTTCTTCACCCTTGGTTTTGTCCTCAGAGATTGTATAGTTTACGCAGGGATTTAATCCGATCTCTTTAGATCTCTTAAGATCTTTTACAAGAATTCCACTTGGAAGTTGCTGGCGGGTGGACGTTGCGGGCAGGGCTTTAGTGAGTCTTGGTCCGTTTGGGCCGAAATTTCTGATTGCAGCTTTGTTAATAACCTTGCGACGTGAAAATCCCGCATAGTCTGGACATATAAGCAGGCGAACCTTCATTTACTCATAGGTAGGCTTACGCAGGCCGCAGAACTTGCACAAAGTCCCCTCCCCATCCGGGCCACGGCGCCATTCCGGAGTTTCAGTGCGGTTACAGGCGTGACACCTGCCAGGCGAAGTGGCCTCCTGCCTATACAGTCAGTACATGCTTTCAAATTCCTAGTAAAGAAAAGGTTCAAGCACATACCTGGTTTTGTTTGTCGGAAATGTGGAATCCTCTAACACTTAGACTAGGATTCTCGAGCCGGCTGTCGGAAAGAGCCACTAATTCCACCCCCAGTCAAAATCACCCTCGCTTGAATTGAAGCCTGGAGGACTATACTTACTGGTCCGCTTGTAAATCTCACCGCGCTTATTCGCCATCCTCACGCTTTCCATGTGACGGTCGGTGACCGCCAGTAACTGTTCCAAGTTGTGATCGATTATCTCAAGCTTATCCGCTCTATGCGGGAACTTCTGCTTCGTGATTAATAGGCGTTTGTGCTCGGAAGTCGGGTTGTAGCTCTTTGTTGAATCTAACAGTACTCGCGAGTTTTGTATTTTTGCGCCATTCCCAACCGAATGTGTTGGAGTATGTTTCTGGAATTCTTCATTCTCAAATCCCTTCCTAGACTTCAGCAGTACCCCATCATCTTCATGCGAACGGGTGCCCAAGGCTCGAGCTAGGCCAGTAGAACCAATACAACGACTCTTTCTTTTGTGCTCATCTCTTGCCAAGGAAAACCTAGAGTCCGTCTCTAGAATTCTTTTGCGCTGTGAATGGCGCTGGGAATCTAACGGTAAAGAACTCATTTGAACCGCTTGGGTTTGTCACCAGAACATCAGATCCGTTCTTCTGCGGCGAGATCTACCTGATAAAAAGACTGCTAGATCGTAAATATTCACGAGCGAAGTGACCGCCACTATGCTATGAGTATGAGCCGTGAAAAGAACGCTTCTGAGTGATTTAGGAGAGTATCTAAGCGCATGAGAATGCTTATGTGGTGGCGGTGACAAGGCGAGTCGTGTTGGCATTGCAACACAGCCCTGGCGCGCCCAATACAGCCCCTGGCGCGCCCAACGTCGGCCCTGCGGCCTACCGATTCCTTTGCTCAGCCACCGCACATCACATCACGATATGATACCCATAGGCCCTGGATTCGACAAGCCTTGCAGTGGATGTGGTACTCAGCAGGAATTACAATACTACTTAAAACAGCTTCAGAGGGATATTGAGGCCTCAATGTGGCTTTTCAGTTGTTTATAATCCTTTATTGCTCCGTCGAATTGCTACCGGGCGTTCGGGGGAGGCTCAGCCTGACAAGCGACCTTTAAAGAAACGTTCAGGCTATGGAGTTATTCGCTTAGTACGACCCGCTAACACTAGAATACATGCAAGGTATCAGGAATATATTTTAGTCCAATGACGAAGTGCTTAGGTTGGAATCAAGGAATTAGATGGCATCACTCTAAACCTCTACCCTTCAGCCGCTATTTTGTTTTGATGTATCTCCATGTATTCGTTTTTAAGGAACCACATTTCTCGTGGCAGGCACAAGAGGTCGATCTTTGATAGCACAGAGGCGAGATTTCATGTGAGTTTCCTCCGCCTTTGTCATATCTTAGGGGATGGTGTGTGAGATCCATACTCTGAGGATTTGGGAGATTTTGTATGCTCTAAAGGCTTCCGGATGAGCCGAGGGCTTCTCTGGAGTGGTCGCGTATGGTGATACTTTCGCTGGTTAGAATCACGGCTACACGAAGATTAGTAACTTGAGGCTACGGATTTCAAGACAAAAGGAAGGAACGCACGTGAGCTTGACGTTCCTTAGTCCGTATTTCTAGTGCTTGTCCACAGCAGCTTAGGGAAGCGCATTTAAGGTAGGTTCATCGGTTTTAGTTAGGCTCCCCCTTGCTGGGGTGTGCATCTGAACATTCTTCTTTCTGACACCATCGCTTTGAGGAGGGAATGATTGTGGGGAAGTGTTCGACATTCGCTTTGGATTTGGCGATGGCTCTAGCGCCTGTAGTGGCTGGCATTCTGGGAACAATTTATCCCACGCTCTCCAATCTATATCAAAGACGGGTTGAAGTAACGGCTGTTGGACAGATTTGCTGAAGGAGTTGGGCTGCGGGTTGTAGCTGAGCATTGAGTCTGGCAATCTAGTTCCATATCCGTAGGGTGGATCTAAGGTATTTCTTTCAGCGAGTGTGAACGTACGATATCCGAGGTTGCGAGGGAGCAGGGACGCTGATGAACGCAGGTTACGTCTTACTCCCTGGGCTGTAGGGGGGACGAGTAAACGGACCGTCCTGTTTAGAGGAGGGATGGGCATTAGTGTTGGTGTTACAAGTGAAAGTTGGACCAGAAAAGACATCAGCAAAACGTTTGACTGGAAGGTTCTTCCTGCTTGATCTCTGCTGGTCATAGGGCAACTTACTCAAATATAATAGTTGGACTACGTGATACAAGACTTGAAATTTGTATCGATTGTAAGACTTATAGAGCCGCTTCGGATTTTCGGTGTTGGATCTGGTGCGAGATATGCATACAGGCAATGTTTTGTTGTTTCGTTAATGTCATATCCTTGGTATCTGAACTGATTGGTGAGGAAACTCCATACACTTTCATCCTTGCAACGGTTTGTGGGTTCACGGACTGAACTTAACAAATTTATGACTAGAACTAGGCACTAGCTGACCTGCCAAAGATGTTTAGCCCACTTGACTGGCTGGGCTTTTATAGAGACTATATGAACGAATTCTGACGTTGTGAGGAGTGATAGACTGTGGCATGAAGGGCCCGTAGGGTCTAGCCGGAAGGAAACGTTGCAAAGCTATGTTCAAGGCAGCGTGTTTGAGGCAACGAAGTTTTAGTTGCCTTGCGTTGTGGGGATGAGGTGGAGGTGGCTGTGCAGCTAGGCGGCGGATCAATGCTCGGGTTTTAAGTGCCAATTGCTCAAACAAGCCCTTTCGACCTTTAGGAAGGGCGAATTTTTACAAAGTCCTGTCGTGTATTCCTCCCTAGGGCATCTATAGCATTTATTAGCTCGTGTTGGATGCTGTGGGTTACCCTGGTAGTTTTTTGGATGCTTGTTGAAGTTGCAGACCGAACTCATCCGGAAGATGCTAATCATGGAGCCTTGGGTTCAGCCTTGTTAATATCACCCTCTGAGGCTGGACCTCAGCCCATCCATCAACTTTTCTCTTGGGTCAAAGAAAACCTTCATTTTTTGAGTTGTGTTGTACGATTGATTTTGCTTGAGTTATGTGCGCCAATACAAATTCTACGAAGGGAATACCGACTCTCGTAGTACGGGGGAGTATCACTTCATACTATACGCCGGTTTCAGGCCCAGCGTATGATATCCCAAACTTGAAAGGCCTAGCACACTAAGCTCGCTGTTAACTGCATTCAGGCCCAGAGATATCGCGCAAGAAGCCTACGATGACGCAGTGGAATATCTCAAGAAGGAGTTTCGAGGAAACGACAAGGCGCACCAATTACTTCAGGCCGGCACTTCTATCCATGATATCCGTGACATAGTTGAGAAAGCGGAAGTGAAATATGGGGAATCATCGAATAAAGAAAAAGGCGTGCGATATTGGCTTCGGAAATTTTCCGCAACGACCATGTACTATGGAAACGTTTTAGACATGCTGGCCCAGCATCACCCCGAATACGTAGCATTGGCATGGGGAACTGTCAAACTTATTTTCACAGTATGTCCAGTATCGTTTGTTAGCTAACTCGGTTCACTAGAACTGATATGTCTTGATATAGGGAATCCTTAATCATGCCACCCTTGTTTGTCAGCTCTCCCAAGCTCTCGCAAATATCGGCGAAGCCTTACGGCAAACAAAGTTAAGTGCTGAGTTGTATCAGACAGATCATATGAGACAGGCAATGGCAAGGCTATATGCGCACATTCTATTGTTCTTTCAGCAAGCTCTCAGGTGGTATACTATGGGCCCCGCTGGAAGGGCATTCTCTTCTATTTTCAAGCCATTTGACCTTGATTACAAGGACACTGTTGAGCAAATCAATCTTTGTTCGCACACTGTCAATGACATAGCAAGCGTCAGTAGTCGAGCAGAGATTCGAGATATCCACATTACCGTACAGATGCAGATGAAGCAATTACAAGAAAGGGATAAGAAGCTTCATGAGATGCAGCTGCAGTTAAAAGAGATCCAAAGCAAGATCGACAGCTCTACAAGCCATGTGCTGCAAGTTGCCTCAAGTAAGCTGAATATGAACCTACCGCCAAGCGTACGAAGGTCATTTGCTTGCTATTGTTTTACCAAGTCAAGTAGAATGTGCTAGGCAGTTTTGTCAAGGCTTTCGTTAGACAAAGCTTCTATTTGAAATGCTAAAACCATATCAAATCTGACAACTTCTTGTGCTGCGCTCTACCCCGTTCTTAAAACCTTGAGGCTGTCATGCTAACGATTTAGTAGGCCACAAAACCATTACGGAGAGTATTCATATGGATGTTATCGACATGAAACCGCGCATCTGTGACATCCAATTCTCGAAAATATTGGGTGTTCTAACACCAAAGCAATGCCCCGAACAGATGTTGCAAAGAGCTCAATCACTAGCCGAAAGGAGTCGCCAATTGAGCACTTCAATCAAAGACTCAGCAAGCCTTCTCCGCAATCTTGGCCGCTGGGTATCAGGAGAAGGGTCGTCACTTTTCATCGTTAGAGTCGGTCCACGTGCTGAAGTGAAAGCCAAGGAGTTTGTGACAGATGTTATCGACTTACTTCAACCAACCCCATATGGCGTTATTTGGAGTCTTTCCCAACTCAGAGCTCATAATAGCACGCCCTCGATGAAAGATGTTCTTAAGTCCCTTATTTTCCAAGCACTCCGGCACGACCAAAGCCTGCTTTCTAATCACCTGGATCAAATGAACATCGCCAAGTTCCAGGCTGATCATACCGAGTCTGAGTGGGCTGTTCTCCTCTCTATGATTTTCTCGAAACTATCAAAATGCTTTATAGTTATCGAGACAGAGGACCTTTTTCAAATGCACCGAAACGATACGGAATGGGGCAGACGCTTCCTTGCGTTCTTCCAAGGACTCGTTGACCACGCTGAAAGCTCCGGAAGCATGCTTAAGGTCCTCGTCATGAGCTACGGCACCACTCTCCCAGTGTTACAAGGTACCTCAACGAAGCAGAACCGGATTGTATCTTCGCTCCAGCGACCACCACCAGTTCCACCACGCTTAAGACGACCGATGACTCGTCCAAGAGGGACCCGGCCAGGGTGGGAGAATCTGCGGCCAAAGTTCTGACTGTAACCCGCGGCGAGTGTCGAGCGAGTAGTGCCCAACACGTCTTCTACAAATGAAACGAGTCTACGGGAAAGGCTGTACTGTGTCTTGATATCCTATTCAAATAGGCGGCTAATACGCAGCTCTTTCGCTGTACAACGTCAACAAAGCCTCTTACGACGAGGATCCAGATTCCTAGAGCAATTAAAGACGGCGTCGTGAAAGCACATTCTATTGTCGGCCACTTGACTATGCTATTGGCAATCCTGAATCTTCAAACCCAGACATGAAATTATGGGGTCCTGAAGTTCCGCCGCAAAGCCAGAAAGTCGTTGACAAAGCTAGGCTTGGGGCTTTTCATAAAAAACTTGTGGTATGGTTACCATATGAACTTCGGGCATCCGAATGCATCTCTCATGCATACTATTCGTAGAGGTAATGTGATAAACCATTTTATGGTAATTGAGTAATCCTAGCCCGAAATATCTAACGGACTCGGCCATGAATACTCGGCGCTTGTGTAGCTATGAATGTATAATTTTGTAGGATAATTATGCCTATTCATGAGTGCTCGTACATGTTTCAGTGTTGGCGATCTCAGCTACCGGAACCGACCATCGCCAACAGGGCTCCAGAAAACGCCTTCAGGGTCCCAAAGCTGCCTCATTCGCTTAAGCTCCCCGATCATATCCTTGCTGTACACTTCCTCCATATCCTGTCCAAAGCGGATATTATTCGCAAACGAAGCTGGCGCAAGCTGATTCTTCGTATCTTCTTCACGAAAGATCTCCAACGTCTCCCTCCCATACTCATCCGCAGCAGCCTTCGTCTTAGGTTTCTCGTACCACGCCGTTGACTGCATGAGAAGCCCTCTGCCCCTGCTGCGGTAGAACTTCTTGTCTATGCCGTCCGCGCCTGCAGTCGCATTCGCCAGGAGCGCCTGAGTGTTCCAGCTCGCGACAATCGTGTAGCTCCTCGGCCGGGCATCCTCGACCTCATCACCGAACTTCTTCCAGCGGTCGAAAGCCCTGGTGAGGCTTGTGGCCGAGACTGACTCCAACATGGCCGTGTACATCTCCTTGAGTCCGCCGTGCCCGTTGAATGCCTCGGCGCCGTCGTTCATGTTGGCGAATGGCACGGCTAGCGTCTCTGCCGAGATGGCCTTGTCTACGACTTCGGGCGCCAGCGCGGCTGCAGCGGCTTGCTCGGCTTCCTCGGCGGGCCCTAAATATGCGAGGTTCAGTAGGATCATGGGCGCGCCTTTCGCTGGGCTGGTGGGTGGGGCGCGGGCAAAGCCTATCACGGGTGTTAGGGGACCTGCAGGGCGTTGTAGCTGCGTATATAGCTCGGCGGCAGTGGCGATGGCGGTTGGTGGGAAGATTATCTTGCGGACCCATATCTTGTTGTCGGTCAGGTGCAGGCCGGAGATGGGAAATGCCCGCAGAGTTAAAGAGGTAATGACGCCGAGACCGTGTCCAGCACCGCAAATTGTGTTGAATAGGTTGGCTTCTTCGCCAGTGGAGGAGGGAGTCAGCGTCAAGACGCTTCCGGAAGCAGTGAGTAGTCTGATGGTAAGCACATTATCGATTCCGAAACCGTGGATGCCATTGAATGCGCTTGATGCGCCACCGAGGAAGGCGCCAATCATGCCGACAGCATTAGAATTAGGAAAGACTGCTCTGATATCAATATATATGCATAAGATGACTTGCTACTTTGCGATGCTAACATGTATAATATCCTTCGGCAACGCATGCTTTTAGCACGTCTGCGGCCAATGAACCACCTGCGATGGTAACCGAATCGTTTGATTTATCAACTGAGACAGTCCTGAACCTTTTCAAATCCAGATAGATGGTTTTGCTATCGATAGGCACAAAGGAACCATGGCCACCGCTGCCTGGGATGATTCGGAGGCCTTTTTCTTTAGCAAAGCGGATTGCCGCGATAATATCATTTTCAGTGGATGGAAATATGACAGCTGCAGGTAAGGCAACGCCGGAGTCAGACCATCTTGAGACAATTTTGTGAAGTTCTGTGGTGGGCTCAGGGATTTTGACTTCGCATGAGGGCGAGAAAAAAGACTGGATAGAAATCGTATTAGTCATGGTGAGAATTCACAATAAGCAAATTAACCGAACAATAATAAAATTACAAAATGGGCTCAATTGGTCGTATGGGAGGTGTTACACAGATAATTGAGAGAAGGAAGGTACTTAGAACCTCATTTATGGGCATACGGCCTCATGTTAACGGCGTGCCGCTGGTTTACCGAATTAAGATGCAGGCTCACGTCAGCACTTAGAAATAGGAGACTTTCGTAACCATTACAAACAATAGCATGGCTTGTGACTCAGATGAGTATGACAGTGAGAGCTAGGTTTGGGAAGCTTTATGGCTTATAGTGACAAGAACCGTATCAGCACTTTCACGGTGATAGTGCCACTGCTTCAGGAGTTTAGGAATGAAGGCAACGGTGCTTGGTTGGGGTTCCGACCCGCTGAATCATGGCTGCATATCTCAGATTCCTAGAAGATTGCTGCATATAGAGGTGTAACGTTGCCTATCGGGTGCGTCTTTAAGGAGCGTGCGGGCTCGGTGCAAGGCTCGGTGTAATCGTTGTGCCTTCGCGAATAGCTTTAGATGATTGCAAGAAAATCTTAAATTCCTTTGTATGTTGGGCACTCTGAAGAGCCCGGCGGTTCATTAAATATTACACTGAGTAGTTGGAAACTCAGCGAATGACCCTCCAAGTATTCGCCTTTGTTCGTAGCGTATGTGCCGGTCTGAATAGGCTGTAGTCGAAATGTGGATAGAAAGATGTATGAGCAAGCAAATTTCAAAATCAAAAGATAGGCGACGCCAACTGAGAGGAAGAGGTCCAATGAGATATTACTAGCAGAAAGAGGCCTTGAACGTGCTCGGTAGACGATGGCGCAAACATGGACGAATATTGTTGTGCTTACGTAAAAAATGAACGTGATGGACTGGATTACATGCTTCAGGACGGTAGTGAGGTTCTAGGTAGTATATGAGTTAACACAAAGTAGTTAGTGCTTGCGTTTCAGTTGTTTAAGGCCTGAGTATGTTTAAAAAAATAAGAAGCCCTAAAGTGCGGATGCCGCGTTAATCGGAAAAGCACAATGACTCGCGGAAAAGCTTAGTAAAACCGTGGTGGAGCGGAGTATGACGGTTGAAGGCGATAGCGTGGGCGTTGCGTCGATTATAACAAATGGAGTGGATGCGGTTTCGTAAACAGGCGGATGGGAAGGATGATGCCTTTTCCAGGCGTAATGGTGTAAGGCGGGAGTGTGCAAGTCAAGCTCTCAGCCTTGGGGGCGCAAAGGGGCGGCTTTGGTGAGCTTGGCTGTTGTCAAGCGTCCCGGGGTTGGACTTGCGAGCGCCACCATCTTGGGTATGATATCATCTCTCATCTCTCGCCCGCGAACAGGTCCGTATTCTTGCCTGGGGTAGACCCTGCATGGTTTGTTTCATGGGCCATTCCATAGGTCGTGGTTGCTGTCGTACGCAACCATACCACCCCAGTAATGCACTGCTCGAAGATCAAGGGCACTTCCTAAACACGCGGGGAAGGAGGCGTTCGGACAGTAAGCCCACCAGCATCTCAGTGCTGATTTAGGCGTTGCAATCCGCCGCGGCTGCCACACGGCACATTGGGGCGCCCACAACATGGCCGAGCCCTAAAGCCTTTCCGAGCGCTCTGACGAATGGTGCTAATGCGGCGCGATCCCGCTATCTTGCAGCTTGGCACGGGGGACATGCGGTGCAACTCCATAATCTGGAGCTGTGAGCGCGCTGTTGCTGGCGAGGCCGACTTGGATAGATGCCTGTGCTGGTCCATGAACCCTACGGCGACCGCTTTCTCCCGTGCTCGGTGGGCTCTGTTCTGCCTCTTGGACCTAGCTTCGCCCGGGGCGAGCGGTGTTTCCTGTGCAAACCTCGAAAGCTTATTGTCCATTTCGAGCATTAAGTGGGCTGCTCGACCGTCATAGGCCGCCTAGGCTAGAGCCACAATGGAACCTTGTTTAACGGCAACCTCAAGCTCTTTTTCGCCTGTCTATCCTCTTAGCTCTTGCTTGCTCCGATCAAATCCTACCTTACGCTAGTTTGCGCCTACACGCCATCCTACAGCCGGACGGCACCGTGAATTCTACAAAGCACCACGGCTCCCGCATCCAGCCTTGCGCCGCTACAACCATTCGGCAAAGCCGTCCCAGTTACAATACCTCATTCTACACCAGCCCGTACACGAGTGGAAGCCCTCGTTGCGCGCTTACATTCTTCGCCGTCTCAAGTCGAACTCGGTGGTTAATGCTGCCAGAAGCTAGCAGCCGCAGACCTTTCTATCATACACCTCTAAAACAGTCCATCCGCTTAATAAAATGGCGTTAGGCATTGGAGTAAAGGGCGAAGATCTTGATTCGCCAGAAAAACACTCCTCTGCTGCCCATGATGGTGGATATGATCCGGAAAACCCAACTGGCCGCCGCATGAGCCGTATCGACAAGCCTTTGGGCTCTGATACTGATAGCAGTCTCAGTGTGGGCAAGCAGATCGAGATGGAATCATCGAATGCAATCAAATACAGAACTTGCAGCTGGCCGAAGGTGCGTGCTGTGATATACCAAAGTCTATTCCGAGCTTTGCGCCGAGTTGCATGAGCTGTATCTCCGCTTGACTGTGGTGGCATTTTGCTAATACCTGACTTGTAGACTGCCGCCCTGCTTTTTGCTGAATACATCTGCTTGGCTATCATGTCATTCCCTTACTCCTATTCGGTTTTGGGTCTCGTTCCTGGCCTGATTTTGACCGTTGTGGTTGCTGGTTTGGTGCTCTATACGTCCTTAATTGTCTGGTAAGATCAACAAGCGAACGGAACAAAACATATGAAGTACTAATTCACCTCAAGGGAATTCTGTCTTCGTCATCCAGAAGTTCGGGATGTTTGTGATATCGGACAGATGCTGTTCTGGAATAGCAAATGGGCATGGTGGTTCACCGCTATCATGTTCGTCCTCAACAATACTTTCATCCAGGTTCGTTACCTAGAAACTACTTTGCACAGCATCAGTCGAATTAAGAGCTTCGTAGGGATTCCATTGCCTAGTCGGCGCCAAGTATTTAAACACTATGACGAACAACAGTGTATGCACTATCGGATTCTCCGCAATAGTGGCTGTTATCTCCTTTATCTGCTCTCTGCCTCGGACTTTTTCAGCGCTTGCCAGGATTGCTACGTTCTCCGCGTTCTTCACGTTTGTTTCGGTTTTGCTAGCAACAATCTTTGCTGGCATCGAATCGCACCCCAAAGGCTATCCAAAATACGGGGAACCCATTGTGCTAGCCATCCCTGCTGCAGGCACAACATTTGTGGCGGGTATGAACGCATTCATGAATATCAGTTATACGTTTATTGGACAGATCACGATTCCTAGCTTCATCGCGGAGATGAAGAACCCCAAGGATTTCCCCAAGGCTCTGTGGGCTATTACTATTGCTGAGGTTATTCTATATAGTTTGGTTGGATCTATTGTGTATGCTTACACTGGAACGAACTACAACACGGCTCCCGCGTTTGGTTCTCTTGGTAATGAGGTCTACTTGAAGGTGTCATTCTCCTTCATGATTCCGACCCTAATATTCTTGGGAGTTCTATACGCCTCAGTATCGGCTAGATTTGTCTTCTTCCGCATATTTAGTGGATCTCGTCACATGGGTAATCACACGGTTGTTGGGTGGGCCTCGTGGGCAGGAATTTTGGCCTGTACTTGGATCCTGGCCTTCATCATCGCCGAGGTCATTCCGTTCTTTTCTGATCTCCTCTCGCTGATGAGCTCACTCTTTGATTCATTCTTTGGATTCATCTTCTGGGGAGTTGCCTATTTGAGGATGCGGCGAGCAGACCACGGATCTAACTTCTGGAAAATAAGGGGCATTAGGGGATTTGTTGGATTTGTTGTCAACATCATCCTCTGTATCATAGGCATGTTCTTCCTGAGTGCCGGTACATATGTAGGTGTTCAACTTCGTTTACCGCTATTGGCCAATCTCTAACATAGTTTTTTCAGGCTTCTGTGCAGAGTATTATTGATGGATACCACACTGTTGGGTTCGGAGGGCCGTTCTCGTGTGCTTCGAACGGTCTTTGAGATGTTTCTTGTCCTAGGCTCGGGCAAGCTATTCCTGACCAATGTATTGGAATATCATGGATGATATAATGAATTGAATCGCAACTTGGTTGAGTCTAATGACATGTAAAGTTTTGATGAATGTGAAATGTTATGTTCTTAAAAATAGCCTAACTTTTGATCCCACATGCAAGTGACGTCTTCGCTCGCTTCTCTTGCAGCACCAAAAGCGAGTCCCCACGTATGAACAAACATTGCTAGCTCTAGCACTGTAATTGCATCGTCAACCACCCTCCCCCTTCTCATTTCTGAGTGTAAAGACGTTATGTCAAACCTCATTGATTTCAGCCAGCCGAGCTTCTGGAGTAAGTGCCTCAACGCATCCAGCTTCAGCTTCAGCAAGCTTCTGACCGCCAATAGTATCCGCGGCTTCAATTGTGTTCAACCCAACATTCTGGAAGTAAATATAACCCCCCTAAGTATCTTACAAGCATCGAGGTAACATTGGAGTGTAGTATCGCAGCCCGTCAAGGTACGTACCAACCCTAAGCACCTACAATTGGACTTGCCATCCCAGCTCTGACACAAACCTCTACGAACCTAGAATACCACAATAAAGTTCTCACAAAGTTGTTCCGAGGGAACTCACTCTACGGCTGCTATGCCCTCGCCGTGGCAATTTTCTCGCTGGGAATATTTAGAGATGTGCTGTACGTAGATGCCTTTAGCCTCGCCAACCAACGCCAGAACAAAATTCTGCATATAGTTCCAAAGCACCAAATCCCACATTATCTCGCTCCCCAAGCTCTCCAGATCCCTTCACCCAGCCACATAACCAGAACGCCCTCAAGCTAACGCCCCCTCGCCAGCTACGAGCGCGCGCTGCGGGCTCAACCGACCCACCCTCTTCTGCAACACCCCGCCGTGCACCTCGCATCTTACGGCCTCTTTCTTAGCGGCAACGTCCTAGTGCTCACCTCCATGTGGGCGCTGGGACTCACCGGCACGTACCTGGGCGACTACTTCGGGATCCTGATGGACGCGCCGGTGACCAGCTTCCCGTTCAGCGTCACGCAGGCACCCATGTACCACGGCAGCACGCTCAGCTTCCTGGGAACCGCGCTGTGGAGCGGGAAGCCGGCGGGGCTGGCGCTGACGGCGTTGGTGGCGGTTGCGTATGCGATCGCTAGGACCTATGAAGAGTGAGTTATAATGCTTTTTTTGTGTCCCTTTTGGTCTCTTCTATATGTGGGGTTGAGGCGCTTTTGCTAACGTGTGCATGTACGCAGTCCCTTCACGACGGAGATATATGCGAAGAGAGAGCGGGAGAGGAAGGCTGGCAAAAAGACAGCATAGACTTGTCACGCCTCGCATCACACATGATATGGTAGGTGCTCTATGAGCTAGAGGGGACTGGGAAGTATGGTGTGGGATAATGGAGCATGGCGGCATACGTTTTATATGCACTTTCATTCAACATATCATGGTAGCGGTGGCGTTGCGGGTATTCAACTGCTTCCGCATTTTGGGGATGTAAAAGTTACATTTATATTTAAAAGTGTTTTGGTACTCTCTACTCTGGAGAGATAGTGAAAGTAGTTTATGGTGTTTTACTATACTAAATGTTGGAACAGCTTTTTGTTTACAAAACCTGTAAACAAATGATCTCTTGATTAATAAAAACACTATCGCCAAAGTTGCCTGAAGTGAGCCAGGCTGTTTGTCTAACTATTCCGCAGCGGGAAAGACACGATATTAACGACGTCTTTCAACCACAAGAAGAATCCACCCAAACAGATGACTACTTGCGGCATAGAGACGAATAGTAGTAGTAAAAAGTAACTATAGACCAATGGCCTTCACCACAATCTAACCTCCAATGATCAACAATGAACATACTACTCCTCCTCCTCTGGGGGTGCCTCTTCGTAGTCCTCCTCAGCATCAGAGACCGAAGCCTCCTGGTATTGCTGGTACTCAGAGACCAAATCGTTCATGTTGCTCTCGGCCTCGGTAAACTCCATCTCGTCCATGCCCTCGCCAGTGTACCAATGCAAGAAGGCCTTGCGACGGAACATAGCAGTGAACTGGTCACCGACACGCTTGAAGAGCTCTTGGATGGAAGTCGAGTTACCGACGAAAGTGGATGACATCTTGAGGCCGCGTGGGGGAATGGAGCAGAGTGCGGTTTGGACGTTGTTAGGGATCCACTCGACGAAGTAAGAGGAGTTCTTGTTCTGGACGTTGCGCATCTGGTCTTCCACTTCCTTCATAGAGACCTTGCCACGGCTGTGAAAATAACGTTAGCATTTTATAGATAACATCGGACCTTGGAGCGAATGCAAACTTACAAGATGGCAGAGCAGGTCAGGTAGCGGCCGTTCCTGAAGTCAGAAGCAGCCATCATGTTCTTGGGGTCGAACATTTGCTGAGTCAACTCCGGTACAGTCACAGCACGGAACGAGTGTGCGCCACGGCTAGTAAGAGGGGCAAAGCCGACCATGAAGAAGTGGAGACGAGGGAATGGAACCATGTTGACAGCCAATTTGCGGAGATCAGAGTTGAGCTGACCAGGGAACCGCAGGCAGGTGGTGACACCAGACATAACTGCCGACACGAGGTGGTTGAGATCACCATAAGATGGGTTGTTGAGTTTAAGGGTCCTCATGCAGATGTCATAGAGAGCCTGATTCGATTAGTATGGAAAAATTGAGGGTTTTCCTGCAGGATACGCACCTCGTTGTCGATACAGAAGGTCTCGTCAGAGTTCTCGACCAATTGGTGCACGGAGAGGGTAGCGTTGTATGGCTCAACAACAGTGTCTGAGACCTTGGGAGATGGCACGACGGAGAAGGTAGCCATCATGCGGTCTGGGAACTCCTCGCGGATCTTAGAGATCAACAAGGTACCCATACCGGCACCGGTACCACCACCAAGAGAATGGGTGATCTGGAAACCTTGCAGGCAATCACAACCTTCGGCCTCACGACGTACTACATCAAGGACCTGGTCCACCAACTCCGCACCCTCAGTGTAATGACCCTTTGCCCAGTTGTTACCGGCACCTGACTGCCCGAAAACGAAGTTGTCGGGGCGGAAAAGCTGGCCAAACGGACCCGCACGAACCGCGTCCATGGTGCCAGGCTCCAAGTCAACAAGGACCGCACGAGGGACGAATTTGTTGCCAGACGCCTATTGAGGTTAGAATGATTCGAAATTTGCAACTGCCATACAGGAAAAAAAATACCTCATTGAAGTAGACATTCATTCGCTCCAGTTGAAGATCAGAGGTCCCATTGTAACTGCGTTCAGTGAGTGAGAATTCTCTTGGGAAAGTTGTTGAGCTGTAAAATTTCATCCAACTTACACTCCAGAGCCATCAAGACCGTGCTCGCCAGAAATGGTTTGCCTAATTGTTTATGCAAGATTAGCATGCGTGGTAAGTTCTGCTGTGAGTGCTCGATGTGTACACACCAGAAGGCAGCACCAATTTGGTTACCCTGTAAACTGTCAGTGCTTTGAGCGAAAGATGAAGCTTAAGGATCCTTACACATTGGCCGGTCTGAAGGTGAACCTATATGCACGAAAACTTGATGTTAGCCATTGTTCTCTCTATGTTGTCGCGGTGCCTGAGCCCAACGCGGGGCAATCAGGGGACACGCGAAACAGATTGTTGTAGACGTGGAAACCTACGATTTCGCGCATTTTGATTGAGGGAGATGTTTTCTAATGGGGTTCTCAGGAGTTGAAGATGATGGGGAAGCTGGTCAAGAAAGCTGTTGAGTAGATGGGAGTGGAGAAGATGAGAGGTCGTGGAGCGGCGGTGTGAAGAGGGATGTTGTGGGCAGGACGCTCGGTCTTTTTCAAGGGTCAAGCCAAAACACATCGACACCGTGCACGCCAATCCCAATTCAGTCGCGTCCGGATCGTGGTATACACGGCAACAGGCAGCAATTTTAAATTCTGAGGGAACCATCGTCATCAATTCGTGAATTAACGTGTGTAAGTAAAGATTCTTCATTGTAAATGTGCGCTCAAAGTTTTTCAGATATGTTGTTTGGAGCCTTTGTTAATCAAACAACAAAGTGCCAGTGTTGGCAATGCTCTATTCTATTGGAAAGATTCCCTAAGCTAAGACTAGCATCCCAGAGAATGGACTGTGAGGTGCTAGACATAGTTTCATAGCTCACCCAGGCAAATACAATCTTGTTTCTTCCTGAATACTAAATCCTAACTCCGAGCGAGATGCAGCGTCTCGGTTAGTCCTACAAGTTCTTCTTGGCCGACCCATTTTGCACTTTTCCTAGGGAGGAATCTGGCTGTTTTAATACTTCTGGTAGTGATAATAGCCGAGGCCATACCAATTCATACTCATCCTGTCTGTAGTTCAAGCAATGGCGAAGCCAGATACCCCATATGATGTAGAAATATGCTCCGATGCCTGTCATGAGGTGCCTTGATGTATCCAGTTAGTAGGGGACTTACTAAAGAAAAGGAGAAAAAACTCACCACCAACCATGGCCTTCGAGAAGGATTCCCCATGGCAGGCCTACCTGCCGTCTCCATCTCCGTATTGTAGGGCAAAACTCATTGTCCAATGTCCAGATGGCAAATCCGCCCAAGAAAATGCTTAGGCCACATGCGATCATAGTCCACATTTTACGGATAATGCCCAGGTCTCTTCGGTCTTGCCTTTCCTGTTCCGTTTTTGCAGCTTCGTTTCCAAAAGGTTTTATGCGAGCTCTTTCCTTTGCGCGGAAAGAAGGCCTAATGTTTATTTCCATAACCCACATGCTCCGGAACACTACAATTGCTGTCAAGAGTGCGTACATATTTTGATGAAAGGCAGGGTCCTGTAGATAGTGATAGTATAGGGTGATAAAGAGTGCCAATGACACCAGGAAGACGCCCAAGAACGTGGCGTATTGTCTTGATTTCCCGTAGGAAAAGGTGGCATAAAACATGAGGCAGGTGGTGTATATCATGGACAACTCGTCGACGAGCTGCATCGGGTCTATAGTACCACAACACATGGTTCAGAAATGCACTCAGCTTAGGTAACACGTTGATTGCAATTGAAAACGTACATTTTAAAGTGGTATGGAAAAGAAAGCTCCCAGTTCCCACTAGCAGATATCCAAAGAACGTAATGAGAAATATCCTGTCATGCCCATTTTTCAAGCAACTTCTGATGCCCTTGACTGCAAGGTACATAAACAAAAGGTTGGTGAGGGTGTTTATAATTTCGGCGGAATATATAGTCGCGTAATAATCCTGATCACAGTTAGAATACGCGTATATGGAATCGATTGAACGGAAGTGTACCTCTTCGCACCAATTCAGAGTTGATGTTACTGGAGACCACCATCCTTCCCTTGATGGAGGGTACGGTACGGAGGGAAGCCATGAAAGTATATTATCCTCCATGCCGTATCAAACTTCGAGAGGAGGAATGGAGCCAAATTCAGGCTCTACGGGAAGGCTATTTCGAAGACCGGGAATGGGCGGAAGCACGATTGCTAGGGTGACAGACGTGCCTTAGTAAGTCATTGTGCTACTGGTATGTAAGGTAGCAATGAACGATAGTTAGGAAATTTCGAAGCTTGACAGGAGGTGCAAGTGGTTAACGTTTTAGGTAGGAGAACCGCTTCTTGTGCCGTTCCATCGTCATTCTTGCCAGGGTAGCTTGGCGCGCCCAGTGCACTTTTTCTGTCTGCAACCGAGTCGCGAATCCAATCACATTGCAGCGTGTTCCGCATTTGACTCTCCAGGATTAAAAAAGCCGCGCGTTTGGGCCCTCATTTGGGTTTGTTGCGGCATCTATCATCAAAGCTTGTTCGCTGTCAGCCTATAACCCGTTCACATGTCGATTCCAAACGAGGCACTGCAGAAGGTGAGCAGGAAGGCCCGTACCGTCCCGCCTTATATGTATCTGACCACATTTCCCCACCCAGCTGCTGCAGGAGATAGAGCAAAAGGCGGCCTTCTCTCAGCAGCAGATTGGCATAGTTAGGGCTCAGATCGCAGCAAAGAACCGAGAGGGCCGGATCTTGCAGTTGACGTCGAGCGAAGTTGCGTCACTGTCAGAAGAAACAAATGTCTATGAAGGCGTTGGGAAGATGTGAGCCTATAGTCTCTAGGCTATAAAATGTACCAATCTGTCTAACCGGTCTCGCATTAGGTTTGTATGGAGTCCCATAGCAGATGTGAAGCAGAGGCTGGCAGCTGAGAGTGAGGAGCTGAAGTCGGACACATCAAATCTGGAGAAGAAGCTGCATTACCTGGAGACGACATACAAGAACAGCCAGCAAAGCATTGAGCAACTATTCCGGTCTGGCGGCGGCTGATGAAGGGGAAAGCCGGGCTCGATTCACAACTAAATATGTTCTTCCATAAATCTCGGATGGATCTCACAAAAGTCTCTACTTGGTACAGAGCTAGCATATCGGGCAATCTCTAGAATATTCACTTTTGATACAGAACTGCAATAATGGGCCGCCAGTAAGGGACCAGGGACAGCATGTAAGCAGTGATTAGCCGTCTAATATGCCTTACGATACGAATTCCTACATCAATGCATACTTTTGGCCCCCACCAGCAATGACAGCGCACCACGACGACTGAACAAGACTGAACCTGGTCAGCTAATGTTTATGCTGCATAACCCCTTTCCTCTGAGAAATTTGATTCCCGAGCGGCTGAAAAGGCCGAGAGTTGCTCGTCCCGCGTTTGCTAGGACGTGTCTGACAGCTGAACAAAATAGCGGAGTCTTGCCGCAATATGGCGTCCAGAAATCGATCCACGTCGCCGCCTTGCCGAGGGGCTCAGGAGACGAGCAGCCGGAGTGGTCACGATGATTTGAAAGGTCACGCAACTTGTTTTAAGAGGCGCTCGTGTGGCCACCCTGTCTGAGGCGAATGGACGACGTCGCAGAAAAGACGAAATTATTCATCATCTGAACGCCCAAGTAGACAGGCCGATCGTGTGGCTGGAGAGGCCAAGAATACTTGCCGCCCGAACGCCAGCGCCGGGGCCGTGGACGGACAGGGCGGTGTCGCATCGTTCAGAAATAGATGCCCCACCATGGCCATCCCCTCACAACAAGTCAGATTTTCGCAAGCGAATGGCCAGTGAAGAAGCCGCGCGAACTTTCTTGAAACAACGGCAACTCACGCTTAAAAATCGGGGGCGGCGACGGGTGTGTTGCTGTATCTGCTGTATCAGCTTTGTCATTGAATTCTACGCGGGCGGCATTAGCCCTTTGACGCACCATCAGAGCGCCATGCATGGGGCCGTGCCTCACGTCTAAAGAGGTAAGTGTGACCTCCACGCCGTACATAAGGTCTGGCGAAAGCCCAGCGTTGCCTGATGACCGCCAAGTCAGACTCGCACTCCTGGCCCCCAAAAACCCGCTGTCTCTTCAGTCCGAGTCACTTGTTCTCTTGCCAGCTTATCACGCTCACCTTACGTTATTCTCTTGCGAATCCTGATCTTCAGCCTTCCGTCCCAACTTCACCCCGCCTTCCTCCTTCAGCTCTCTGCACCGCTAACCCCGGACAAGCCTTTCCCCTCGAACGCTTCTAACGGTGACCGCTCTCTTCTACTAATCTACTATACTCTTGTCTCTACCCTATTGTATTTTCCACCATGCCGCCTGCAGACTATTGGGACGAGGAGGACGAGTGGTACTCCGACAGAGTTACCGATAGAGTTGCGAGTGGTGCCCGCCATGTACGCCCAGCTCCGACTTTACCACCGCGTCGCCCTCGTATAGACGAATTCGCACGTCGAAGCGAACGCTTTCTCGTTCCAGAGACAAGCGGCTTTGCGACCACTCTCCACCGCACGCGATCTCAGGGTCACTCACCCGCACCGAACGTAACGATCTATAACACCCTCGATAATGATAGCAGCCCGCATCTACGCTCAGACCCGAACGTGTGGTCAGAGGCGCGTAGTCGGGGAGCAAGCCCGTTGCCAACCCCGCGCGGCCGACCTCGATTTGAGGATACACGGAAACTGGAAGAGAAAGTGGATGACCTCAGCATGCAATTGGCACGAGAGCGGAGATCTCGCTCTCATTCTCGAGGACACCATCACGACCGCAGTTCATCTCCGACGTATGAGCAATGGCAACTTCAGCTTGCCAATGATCGACTTAAGGAGGCCGAGGAGCGTTTAAACCAGGAAAAGAAGGAAGAGCTTCTCAAGAAGAGGATGGAGCTGAAATACCTAAAAACCCAAAGGGAGCGCGATGACGAGGAGGCACGCATTAAGGCTGAGGAAGATCGATTCGCGAAGCAAATGGAGCTTAAGTATTTGAAAGAACAGAGAGAACGAGACGAGGAATCTATGCGCCATAAACATGAGGAAGAACTTTCCGAGAGAAAAATGGAGCTAAAACTGCTAAAATCCCAGAGAGAACGGGACGAGGCAGCTGCGCGTATTAAGCATGATGAAGAACTTTTCGAGAGAAAAATGGAGCTGAAACTGCTAAAATCCCAGAAAGAACGGGAGGAGGAAGAAGAGCTCTATACGAGGAAAATGGAGCTGAAATACCTAAAGGAACAGAGGAGCCGTGACGAGGAAGCAGCGCGCCGCAAGGAGGAGGCGGAGCTCTATGAGAGGAAATTGGAGCTGAAATTACTAAAGGGCCAGAGGGAGCGTGACGAGGATGCAGCGCGCCACAAAGAGGAGGAAGAACGTATCAAGAAAGACTTGGAGTTAAAGCAGGAGAGGGAAGAGAGGAAGAGGGAGAAACAAGCAAGGGATGCTGAGGAGGAGCGTAAGAGGATCATAGCCGAGAATACCATGAAGATCGAGAAAGCGGAGAGGGAGGCGAAAGAAGCCCGCCAGAGAGCCGTCGACGAGTACAACGCGAAGAAAGCAAAGGAAGAACAGGAGGCGAAGGAGGCACGGGACAGAGCTATTGCCGAGTACGAAAGAAAGAAGTCTGAGGACGAGAAGAAGGCTAAAGAGCAGAGAGACATATTGATCATGCAGCTTAAGATGGAAGAAGATAAGGCGAAGGCAAAGGAAAAAGAAGAATGGGAAAAGTTTCTCCGTAAGCAGAAGGATAAAGAAGAAGAGGAGAAAGCCAAGAAGAAGCAGCAAGAGCAAGAGCTCGAAGAACAAATGCGAAAGCGCCTTGCTCAATTCGGCTTTCAAGAAAACCAAATTCAAGCCATGATCAAGCCAGACCATGCATCCCACCATGTGCCCCAAATTCAACAAGGTCTCGCGCCTATTAATCCTCTCCAATTAACCTATCAACCAACCTACGTTAAAGTCCATAGGGACCACTTAGCTATCGACACTCTAGCGTATTATGAGATTCCATGGGAGTACGATAGAGTATGAACCCCTTCTTTTCTCTTATCTCCTACGCTAGAATCCTTCGGGACAATTATTTTCTGACAGCTTCGGCTAACTATGGGTGAACAGACTGACCCAGAATATATTATCATCCTTCGTGAGATGGATACCAAAGAAACAGAGATCCTCTTTGAGCATACTCGTCGCCTCCGCTCTCATGGTACGAACCGGCTTCTTATTGAGGAACGTCATACCCGTGATAAGCCTGACTATGCCTGGGTACGTAAGCGTGATCGTAAGCCTAGTGCTTCACCAAACCGCCGGCGTAGCTCACCTAAGCGCGTTGTTGGCATCAAAGAAATGTTCTTTTGAAGAGCATCTTGTGGGAAACATTGTTCATGACCCATGGAAATTATAATATCATGTTTCGGTTTATGATGTCAATGTCGATGTTTATGAGACATGAGATTCATGTGATAGGCGAAGAGGAAGAAGGAAGTTATTCATCTGAACCAGGGCGTATGTCGTTCATTGGGTACTACCGTTATCATATCAGCTCAACTCACCAATTTCTAAAATATTTTCTTCTGCACATTAAATAGCCTCTCGGCGTCGCTACAAAGAGGTGATAATTGGTCTCCGTGGGGGTTTTGATTATGGTTGAGAATTTTAACTTGAGGCGCGTTGAGGTTGGGTTGGGGACAGATAATTGCACATTTCATTATAGCTATTGTTCACATCACGATTAAACTCACTGTGTCTTGCTACGAGCGTGAAGTTGATATGATATGCCTGTAGGTTGACTGCTGGGTTGACGAGCCGAGTTATAAATCAAATCTTGTGTTTACAAGCCATTCTGTGACTTATAACTTTGTTGAGTAGTGATATCCTCACGCCATCGCAATTTCGACTTCCGGGGTAGAGCTGGCCGAGAGCCAGCACCATATATTCCGAGACTCCAAGATCATAGACCGCTGCTTTTAACCTCTCACAGCACTTCGCCAGCAGTTTCTTTCCATTTGACCTCTGCCCTCCGAATCAACTCTTCATAAACTGTCCACGCTAACGCGCTACTCATCGCTTTCCTTGCCATCCGAATCCCCAGCCCATCAAACAATGAACTCACACCCTCCTCCCTGAGCATCAGTTTTGCCGCCTGCACCATATTCCCATACTTCTGTGGCATAAGCTGCAGGCGCGTCTTAATAGCATCAAATGGATTCGTAAACGCCGTACCCAGCCCTGCAGCCGCAACACCGCTGGCAAAATTAACGCCCGCTGCCGCCTTCATGCTCAGCTCACCAGCCACGGCACCAGACGACATAGAATCGGTCTTCTTCACCTTTGCCGCGAGTGCGGACAGGCGTTTCTTGCTCTGCTCGTAGAAGAGGACATAAAGGCCGGCATATGGAGCGTCGCGTACGGCGGTGGCGCCAAAGCCAGCAAAGAAGCCGCGCAGGCCCTCAGCCGCGAAGATGGCGCGCGAAGCCGAGAATAGTGACTTGTATGCGTACAGGGACGATTCATAGCGCACCTTAATAACCGTAATGGGCATCATGAGGAAGCCTGCCCATGTACGTGCTGCCGCGCCCGTCAGCAGATTGGATGTGTTGGAGAGTTTGGGCAGGTTCGATGAGTGTGATGCTCGGTTTCTGATGCTACGGCTGTCTGCATTGTTGCTCGTGGCCACCGAGTCGGCGAGCAGGCTCGCTCGTGCGACTTTTTGTCGCAGTGCATTGAGACTGGAGAAGTAGATTGCAGAACCGCAGCCTGTACGGAGCGTCGAGGGTAATGTACCACGCCAGAACTGTCGGATTGGCCGAGGCCCGCTGGCAATGGAGCGGATGGTGGAGAGGAGAGTTGTGTGGTGTGCTTGCTGTACCCGGGTTTTGAGAAGGTCGGCAGGCTGAAGGAGGACGGCGGAAAGAATGCCGGAGCCTAGGCCGGCGAAGAAGTGGACTTTTGGGCTAGTTAGTAGAGGTTCTAGAGAGATATTCGGAGCATTGGGAAGTTGGAGAGCTGAGGAGAGCCGAGAGACAAGGCTTACAAGAAGACGACGAGCGCGATTTGCCGCCATCTGACATTGCCCTGCTTTCATGCAATTCAAATGTTATGAGTAATGGTCGTTCTGGAGACCCAGCATGGTGCGGTCAGAGAAGTATGTAGAGGAGTTGGGGCACAAAGAAAGGACAGTGCGGCAGAGGTGTTTACGGACAGTCCAGGTAGGTATTGGAGAATTTTAGTAGTGAGGTCATTAATGGCAGTTGCGGCAGGTCCGTAGGCCTTACCCCAGCAATATGCACAACAGCGGAAATTTTATGCACGAGCCGGCCTCAGTCGGGCCAACAGCAGCAGACGAATTTGCAACACACGTAACAGATGCAGCACCCAGTTCTATGAAAGCCGTCTCGCGGACGCACGTCTCTATGCAAATACGAAAAGTGCTAGGCTGTAGGCTATGAGACTCCGCCACGACATGCTGACGGTTCTGACAGTCCCGATTCTCGCCGGCCCTGAAAAACGCCATTCCGTGGGGAACCGCGAAAGAAACATCATCTAGAGAAAGACGTGCATTTCTGTATCGCTCTTACCGCTCACCAGTCCCCCCCTCTATATCAACCCAAATCATTACGCCTTTCTTGTCCACCCTCATCCCCTCCGTTCCCAACACCTTCAGCGTTTTATTGAAATATCGATCTACTACCCGTAATTGTGGCGTTATCCAAGCTCCACTTACCAAGGGTAGAATATTGTAGCGCACACTCTGTCTGCTCATCGGCAGTAGATGTAGAGCTCGAAGTTTGGGTCCGCTGAAGCCAAACTCCTCGCTAGCTTCCATATTAAGCTCAAACGTGAGGAAGTGCATTGTGGGGTTCTCTAGCGTGTAATCGAGATGAATAAGCGAGGTCACCGAAGGTGATGGATACGCCGTGGCCAAGACACGAGGCTCGCTGCTGGGCACATGGAGGCGAGGTATTGCAAGCGTAGATGTGGCGGCCTGGCTTTCATCGATAGAGCTAGATTTTCTTCGCCAAGTAATGCTCAGGCTCATATCGAGAGCGGATGAACGGCGTTCCTCGAGGTTGAGTTTGCGCATGTCCAAACAGAATGAACGCTCTTGAAGTTCTTGAGGAGCAATATCGGCATCCACCGAGAGAAATTCCTTAGATATCGTGCAAACGGCACCGCCATGAACTGCATGGAGATTGAGACCCATATCGTGAATCACAAGAGCCTCCTCAGCGAACGAGGCGATTTTCGCCTTCAGCTGCCACTTTTGTGCAACACCATGGGCTACGACTGAAGAAGCATTACTTGGTCCATCGTCCTGGACCTCAAAAAAGCTAGGCCATGGGTCGGGGTGAACTCTAGCAATGAAATCGTAACTTGCTTCAAACGGACCGACGAATATGAGATCGGCAATCAGTGTTTTCGAGATGGGGATATCTCGATCGCTGAGAACATGGTAGAGAACTTTTATTTCCAACGCATAGTCCGAAGGTTCGGAAGGCGCTTTGAACTTGATCGTTTCCGTCCGTTTGGCATTACGTGCCACTTGTCCAACCAAATGCCCGGGGAGACCGATCTGAGATCCGTCATCATCTTCAGAGGCTGTATCTAGCTCAGCCTGAGGAGAGCCTTCTTGTGATGCCCACAAGAACTCCAGGGTATCCTTTGACCGGCCTAGGAGTCGAACTTCCAGGACAGCTTCCGTATCTTCTTCTTCTTTGTTATGGATTTCAATATCGAGAGCAAGCGACTCATCCGTGTAGTATTGTTCGAGCAGATTTGGTAAACGGATCTCCATCTTGGGGGGCTTCGGCAGGATCTTAATTGCCGTCCCAGAATCTCTGTTCAATCGTTTTGGTTTGATTCCTGCCTGCCCCCCTGTCCACCACACAGGCATATCGCCTATGTCGGTTATCGCGGAAGAACAGACTAGATCGAAACGATCAGTCTCTACCTCGAGAGTGCTTCTAACAGCAGTTACGTCGCCTGCTTCACGGAAGAATACTGGGAATGTGAAGACTTTGGTCTGGTCAGGATATACCGTTAAATCCGAGGAACCAACCCAACGGGGCTTTTGTTCTGAGCGCGAAGTTGGAGTAGATTCTTCTAGAGTTAGCTTGATATTACTAGAAGATTTCGCTGGAGTTGTGGTTGGCTGTGTATTAGTTATATCATGTAAGAGCTGAATCTCACTGATACAACCTTTGAACTGAATAAGGATATTGGACAATGTAATAGGGGCAGAGCTAGAATGTGCTCTCGATGTCACCGCGATCTGTGATGGGAGAGGCTCCCCCACGTGACCTTCACTTTCTGAGAAGGCAAAACAAACGGATACTGTAGTACTATTAGATGCATGCTAGCTTAAGACAGACTAACTTACAACAGGAGGTTACGTCTTCGGCACTGAGTACTACTGTTGGTTTCCCAAAACCCTCTATAGGGAAAGAATTGAGGCAAGTCATGAGATTAAGCCGATATCCAGATTTGGTCTTTAGAACTGTAGACAGTCAGCATGAGATAAGGAGGGCTTCTTAAACAAGCCAATGAATTTGTTGCGTGGTTTTCATACCTTTTGACAAGAGCTCCCACTCGGTCACAACAATCGTTTCAGGGTCATGCACTTGGAGAGCACATTCATGGAGAGCCCAGCCTACCTCAGAAACCAGCGCCCACCACCTTTCTTTTCGCCAACTCATGCCTTCCCAGAGAGGTCTGAGGATATTGAAGGCCTCTCCATATCTTCTTGCATGGATAAACGACTTCGCAGCATTTAAACTCAGCTGATCTACCATTCGCTGTTGTCCGCGAGCGTAGTATTCACTTATGGACTGATTAAGAGTGTCGACAATTTCGCTACAGTGATCAAAGCCTTCGTTTCCTGGAAGAGGGCATTCAACGTGTGGTTCTGGGACAAGGTAATGATCGTACGTGCCATATCTATGAGCTACTTGCGTTGCGGGCGAGAGTCCAGGAGGCGTACGGTCTTCTTCTGGGATATCTTCTGCTAATATGCGACGCCTCGTTGCGTGATCCGCAGACAACCTGAGCCAATATCCTGCGTGATGCAAGAAGTTCCATGGCGAAAGTCTCTCGCCAACTGGGAACGCTCTTTCCGCAGGTGAGAATAACATGTTTGCACGCTCCAGCAAAGCATTAGCGTCCTTAATAGGATCCATAATGGCAAATATAGGCAGTTCCGCCCTTTGAATAAGTTGAGCCATGATTTTAGCCCATCTAGACTCCCAGGCCTCCCAGCCGTAATTTGCAGACCCTTTTCCTCGTCGGTCTACGAGATCCCGCATCTTAGCTCTGTAGTGGAGCCATGTCTGCACTGCAGAGGTTGGCAGATTATTCCAAAGCTGACAGCGCACGGAGCGTAAAGCAATAGTGTCTGCCAGTAGTCGAGTCTCATCCCATCTAGGAGACCAACTTGCGGTGGTTTCAAAAACCCCATCGGGTCCGAAAAGAGTATCTAGGGCAAAGCCATAATGCCTCTGTGCGGCATCCATTTCTTGGCGAAATTCTGCAAAAGTCCCTAGCTTGAAGTCGTATCGGACTCCCCAACCTTGATTTGATAAAGTCTGAGAGGTACCCTTAGTTGGCGGAGCTGTGGGAGGGGGTATTTGTCCACGTCCTTTCTTCCTTCGCGCATGTTTTGTTAGATCTCGGTAATACTCGACACATAGAGGTTGTAAAGCAGTCATGACAGAGTGGACGAACGAAGAAAGCTCGACCCGCGAAGTATTTGGTGGCAGAAAGAAGAGTGAATTCTTCGGATCCAGTCCTGTTGCTCGTCTAATGGTAGCTAGTCTTTCTTCGATATCGGGGGCCTCAAGGATCGTTTTATCACTTAGCAACACAACTACATATCTCGTCTTGTAGTCTGATTTCTGAAGCTGCCCTCTGATATTGTTTATTTCAGTCTTAAGTTGATTGTCATGTAGACTATTTCGGTTTGGGTCTGACGTAAAACTAAAGAAGGACATAAAGACGGACGGCACATAGTGCTGGTGTTTTGCAACCCACAAAGGCGTCATGACACCGTCTGGGAATATTGGTGACCCAGGGGATAGGGGGGATATTGGTGAGTGTAGGATCCAGTTAGGTATAGGCGTAATTGTGGGACTGCCAGGAGATGTCCCATCAGACGCCTGAGGCGGATCAGCCTTCTGAGGGGGCAATGTGAAGTCCTAGCGATCTATAAGCACTCAGGTGCAGACCTCGTAACAGGGCAGGTGCCTGACCTACCCTCCCGACAGCCCTCAGCCTGAACCCTATGAGGCCACCTCTACGGTTCCCTGGCCTTCCATTCCACGGTGCGTCTCTTCCATCAGCATTCAAGAATTCATCCAACAGTTGATCTGCACGTTCCCCGGTTACTGGGGGGAGCTCTGAGCTTATCGTGGTAGCGCCTCTTCCAGGGAGAACATCATGAACAGCCGGTATTGATTCTAGTTCGGGGGTAGATCCTAAACCAGAGACCACGATGAGGGGGAGGTTGTGGGCAACATAATCGGGGGGATAGGCATCCATCTCTGAACCCTGCCTGTGATACTGGCGGCCATTAAGGTGCTAAAACCACATGCGCCTTTCGCTAATAGGAACAGTCAAGCTCAATGTCAGCTGCGGAATTTGAAGTTGTCCTGGTCAATATGGGACATCAGCATTAGTACTGATAGAAAGGGTTTTGGAGGGGGCCTGAAGAGCTGCTGGTGCTGGAGTTGCATTTTGGTGCCATCGGCCATCGGTCACCCGCGGCGCGTCAGAGTCCTTTCAGCCTTGCGCCAAGCCCGACTCCACAGCCAGAATGCCTTACACATGAACAATTCACTCCTCCTACAGTACGCACACAATACCACTGACCAGACTTTCATGTTCTGGCGTTTTTCACTATTGCGGCCTCTCCTACCGTTTTCTCTCCTCCAATACGTCAAGTCCTGAATTGTATCGTCCGGACAGCATCACTTCTACAGTCTACAGTTAAAGCTGTGGAGCAGCTCATTCCACTATGGCCGGACAGCAGCAGCAGATCATCGACACCATCTTTAGCATGAAAAGAAAGATACTACGCAAAGACGACTGTGAGAAATCCTAGACTTCTGTCATTTCCTTGTCTTGAACTTCTTGACTGATGGTTTCGCAGCAACCGACTCGGAGGAATCTGACACGCCATTCAACAATCGCATACAGAACTTGAAGCGGAAAGCGAGGTACTCTCAAGTGAATAAATTGGATCTTGGAGGGGAGCCACCGGCGTATAAGAGAGTAAGATGACCCCGCATTTATGCGCTTACAATGCTTTCTCAGAACTGACTCTAGGCAGAGGATCGAGCATGCGGGCTATCATAGATATATTATCCAGCGTAATCCACCAAGATTTGATCCAGACGGCGACATAGTTGAATACGGCGACGAATATGAGGACGAGGACGACCTTACGACTATCGAAGATAATCCCTACTCGGATATTCAATTGGAAAGTGGGTGCATCTCATTCTTCCAGCACTGGTAGTTCTTTTTACTCACGAGTTCATCAGATCTGCTGGCACCACTCACCTCAGCCGCCGATTTACCTAATCATCCTTCCATGTCTATTCCTTATACATCAAAACACCTTACACAATTGACTGCAGACGCTGGAGCCATTTCACGTAAAGAACAGGCAGCATTATGGAGGGCTAAAAATTTATTAACAAAACTTCAAGGTGATGATACCTGGGTGCCGTGTGGTTTGATGGAGACGAGCCTGGATAGGTTCATTCTTGGAAGTCGTCAACCAAATGGAGTGGCATCCGCGCCATCTTCTGCCTCACAAATCGATTCGGCTGATCAGCTACAAATTACGTGGGGGAATGGGTCAAATACGCGGGCACTAATGGATCCAGCGGGTCTTAATACCCCACCTCCAACCTCTGCCCCAAGGCTGGTTCCTGTACTCGACATTCGAGTGGTAGATGTAACCAATGGACAGCATTCTCACACAGAGGCCAACTCAAGGTTAGGAATAATGATGGGAAGGGACCTAGAAATGGTCGAAGCACCTGCGCAAAGTCACTCGGCTTCATCACTGGGAAATGGAACAATTCGTGAAACAGAAGTGGGGGCCAGTAGCAGCAACCCCCAAAACGGCAGAGAAGCACAACTATCACATAGTATAGTAAACGGCGATTACCATAACTCAGCCGAAGGGCCCTTAGTGGACGCAACGGCAGAGCTCCCACACGAAACCGAAAGCAATCTTCCATCACCACCTGCAGAAGATAACTCTGAGACCGCCTCACAACAAACCACACACCGCATGACGACACGCGCTCGAGCACAGGCTATCTCCAAGACACCTTCTCCTCCTGCCTCACCCTCGCAGACTCACAACCCAGTCCACCCAATGTTTAAGTTCCCTACCGATTTCCTTCCCGATCGGGATTTCGGCCTTCCACCCGCCGAAGCCGAAGATACGCGCATGCTCCTTCTCGCTTGGGTACAAAAACAAGAGGAGATTGCCCGTGCTTCGGTTGACCTCTATATGGGTATGCTGCAAGGTGAGCGTATGCGACAAGACGTCTTTAAGTGGGCGAAGGCCGAGGCACACGTGGGTGAGATGAGTGATGGAGAAGACTGGTACGACCGGGACGAGTGGGGCCTAGATGAAGATTTAGTAAAGGGGCGGGATGAAGAAGAAGACGAGGGTGCGGCGCCGGGAAAGAAGTCGACAAGGCAAAGAGGGAGAAGGGGGGAGAAAGACGACCGATAAATTGAAAGCATGCGGGTACTGGAATTGGATGGGACTGGATGGTACGGAATATGCATATATGACGGTTCACGGATATAAGACGGTGTTAAGGGCGTGGGTTTCTCGGGCACGGTTGGGCGCCGTGTTCTTTGGATATTCGACCCTTTCAAAGAGAGTTGTGATGTTTTATACTAGCTTTGTCATACGATGGCTATTTTCTCACGATACCCGAATTGGGCAGGCATCTTTCTTCTAGGGATTCTTCATCTATCGCATAGACGGGCTTCATGTAAGCAATGGCGTAGCAAGCTCTTAATTTTTTCAATAAAGCCCCTTCTCCATTAATACATGAGGAACGGAGGATATTCCGAGATGATGACCTTCAATACAATAATTTTACAATTATCCCAAAGCTTCTACTTCATAATCTCTCTAAAATACGCATCACAACTTCTCTTACTTTTTCGATCTCAATCTCTTCTTTGATCTTCAACCTCCGACACTGCATCTCCACTCTCCTATCTTTCTTCCATGTCCTCCCTAGCACAAGAATCACAGGATATCCAATCAAATCTGCATCGCGTAACTTCCATCCAGGGTCTCTGATTGGTCGGTCGTCCAATATCGCATCGATTTCTATGTCGGTTCGAGAAACTCCCTGCAAGGCATCATAGACCCTGATTGCATCTTCTTCGGTACCGCGGCTCGGAATGATAACGCACTCAAAAGGGGAGACTACGCGTGGCCAGTTGAGGCCGCGATTGTCAGACAGAAGGGAGGCAATAGCACCAATGAGCCGTGAGACACCGATGCCATGGCAGCCCATTTGCATAGCGACTTGCCCGGACAGAGCTGTGGAGCCGGAGGTGTTCTGTGTAGGAACAGCGACCATAGCGTTCATTGGCTCACTATATCGTGTCCCAAGATAGAACGTATGTCCAACTTCTACAGCGCGCTGGACGGTGAGCGTGCCTTCTTCACAAAAAGGGCATGGATCACCAGCTTGTATGCGTGTAAGGTCGAGAGGCTTGCCAGTGGTAGGATGAGTGGTGATGTTGTTTATTTCAGTGAGATTTGCGGCGTCCCGCTGGTGTGTTTCCTCCAAATTAGGTGATACGCGGTAATCGAATATCCGAATGATTTGGAGAGTGTTATTACCGTGGCTTGTCTTCAGTAGGTGCACTGGGTTTTTCTCTACGCTAGTATCAAGCTCTGGATAAACGGATTTTACAGCGTGGATGTTGATATAGCCGGTTGCTGATTTGCTATATTCTTCGTCATATGGAGTAACTTTGGTTCGAGGCACATAGACACGGACTAGCGTGCTTCTATCCTTGCTAATGCCAGTCCATACTATGACATCCTCAGGTGTATTTATAAGTTTAGATAGTGCATGAGCCGCCTTCTCGGCCACTTCTTCATTGGCAACGTAGTCGCATTTGGTACATGAACATAGGTGATCTTCGCCTCTTTGGGAGATGAAGTGGTACTCATGACTGAGGCTTCCCCCCATGGTTCCCGAATCGGCATGTGCAACGAGATACGGGATTCTTAACTCGTTAAAAAATGCAGCATAAGCATTTCTCACCTTTTCATAAGTCTCCAGGGCTAGGTTCGTTGTGTAATCAAAAGTGTAGAGGTCTTTCATGAGAAACTCTTTGGCTCGGAGAAGGCCTTGTCTAGGTCGACGTTCATCACGATATTTTCGAGCTGTACAGAGGTCAGAAATAACATGAAAAATAAAGAGCGTACCTACATATTTGGTATACTCGCAGTGGCAAGTCTTTATAGGACTTGACAATGCCTACTGCCAGGGCAGTGATCTCCTCCTCATGGGTAGGGGAAAGGAGGAAGCCAGATTCTTTTCTATCTTTCAGCCGGAGAAGCTAGGGCAAAATGTCAGCTTACGGGGGTAATGGTGTTGCTAGAAACTAATACTTCTGAATTGGCTCCAAATCTGCCGCTTCGTCGCCATAGTTGTTCTGTTGTGATCGAAGATAGTGACAATTTTGAAGCTCCTATATTCTATTAGTCAAAATTATTTCGCTAATTCCAAATACCTTACCAATACTTCGCATATGTTTGTCTATTAGATGTTCGAGCTTATCTTGAACTCGGAGACCGAGCGGAAGCAGGTGAAATACGCCAGAATGGGCCTTATTCGCGTCAGGAATTTCCCCGCCTTAGTTCGACAAGGAACCGTACCTGACGGAGAAAGCCGCCGCGTATTAACAAAGAATGAGAGTCATCTGAGAACACTTCAGCTAGAGACTAATTAACGGATATGTGCCTTAGCTAACCATCTTCTGCCGTTTGAGGCGTAATTCCTCCAGTCGGTGCCCAAAATGTGGACAATCGATTTCTGCTGTCAACCTTTATAGAAAATTATTAATTGAGAAGAAGCGGTATCAAAATACGCCTAAATATTAATTCATGTACTTACATGAAGGGATCTGAAGCTCTGTAAATTCAAGAAGAACGTATTCGCAGGGCTCCCGTAACGAAGAGAAGATTTCCGAAGTAAGCCATTAGAGGGCCAAAAAGCCATTTGAGAAAATTTAAAGACTATAAAGGCATAAAGCGATCATACAGCAATAGGGTACCTTACCATCCAAGAAACCGTATTGTCTAGACATGGCTCGTTAATGCATTCAAGAACGATGCTTAGGAAATCAGGGCTAACCGAAAATTATCCGAGTCTAGCTTCATTTGAACAGTTGGATGTTTTTTGAACCACTTCATTGCCTTGGCCGGGACGGAGGGCAATAAGCCTTGCCATTAGTGTAAGCATATCGCAGTGTTCTTATTTACCATACGCTAAATCCTCCTCTCAAATAATTTGCAATCCGTTTCTGCCCTCAATGCCTCCCCGACTACGACTCCCACTTGGGAACCTCCGAGTCCGCATATATCACCACATACTTCCTTCTCAACAATGCACCTACGCATCTCTAGCAACTACAACCACACCTGCGCCTCCAATTGATCAAACGATACGATCCATACCACCAATAGCTCGCTTCCCACTCAATCAGCCGCCGTCACACAAACCTCCAGAACTCCGCAAATCCCAACTCCACCGCCAATATCAGTCCCTGTTGAAGTCGTCACCTCTTATCCTCCTCTTCCAGCATAATAACCTCCTCGCATTAGAATGGATGGGCATAAGGCGAGAACTTGCATACGCCCTTCGTAATGTGGATACGGAGCGCGCTACAACTAGCCACCAGAACCTCTATGCCGATGCTATTAAGATCCAAATCATCCAGACTGGCATATTTGCGTCTGCGCTTAGAGTTGTCGAATTCTACCATCCAGAATCACAGCCAGATTCCCCTACTCAGCATCCCTCAAACCCTTCTACCACTTCCTCTGCGCGAATACCAGACACGCTACCCACACCCGACGACCCTAGATTTACACACGGCTTATCGAGGAGAGCACATCAAGCTGCAGCGAACAGGAAGTTAAAGCTTGAGCTTGACCCTCTTCTCTCTGGGCCTTTGGCCGTAGTGGCGTTTCCAGCTGTCTCCCCTCAGCATCTAAAAGCCGCATTGTCGATTCTCTCCTCCAGTAGCGATTTCCCAGCTCCTAAACGCAAGATACAACCCAGCTACCACGAGCCTGCTGTCCAAGCTGGTTTGCAAAAATTGATGCTACTAGGTGCGCGAGTAGAAGGCAAAGTCTTTGACCAGGAGGGCACAAAATGGGTTGGAAGCATCCCAGGTGGTATTGACGGACTAAGGGCACAACTAGTGGCAATGTTGCAAAATACGGGGGCTAGTGTCACAAACATACTAGAAAGTGCTGGCAGGAGTTTGTATTTGACCATGGAAGGACGGAAATGCATGTTAGAGGGTGGGAAAAAGGAAACGGAAACGGAGAAAAGGGGAGAGTGAATGTAAAACAGATCAATGTATATATTTATTTGTATAGATACTCCTTACACGTATTGAAAGTATTTATCTCGTTAGCACGACTTAAAACTAGGAGCGCCTCCAAATTAAAAGTACATCCAACAGCCATAGGCGGCTGGTGATGCCTGAACTTTTGCTATTTGTGAAGCACAAACTAGTCCTCTTGTAAGCTTCTGTCTAATAGAATGCTTAATCCCATAAGTTCGCGTTTGGTCGAAGACCGAGGGGGGCTCATGCGGCGTTGCTCTAGTAATGCGACCTTTTATCGTTCCAATTCTATTAACCTATAACCTTCCCTTCGAATCCCCGTCAGCCGGTCGTCCTAGTTCTTCTCTAAGCACGCTCCTCATATCTCCCGCTAACTTTACCGCTTCTTCTTCATCTAGGTCATTACGCTGTCCCCGCCCAAACATTGTCCAACTCTTGTTCTTTACCTCTGGCATGGTCTCTGGTCGGGGGATTATGTGAAAATGAACATGGGGAACTACTTGCGCGGCTCGCACACCTAGAAGAATGATTCTAAGCGGAGAAAGTCCAGGCATGCCACCGATGATATAATATTAAACATGCAACTGGAGGAAAATGAGGACCGCCAACAAAAATCCACTTGTATACTTACCATTATTCTGCACGATATTATAATCAGCTACTCCGGTCACCTTCGCTACAGTTCTCGCTAGTAGAGGGAGCCAGAATCCTGCCACCAGATGTGTATTAGAAAATGTTCGAAAATATATTGCAGGAATTGCCACAGGAACACCATAGAAGAGAATCCGAGTCTAACGAATTTTAAATAACCTAGCCGCTAGTATCCAATGATAAAAATTTAACCGGAAAAAGGTGAATTTTTACTAACCAATCTCCCTACCCTCTGCCTCTTCAATATCCCCGATTAGTTTACGATGTGTTCTTGTAGCAACGAGCAAATGACCATTTGTCATCGGTAGAATATCCAAGAAAGCCATAACATCAGGCGCTGAAAGAATTACAAAAGCATTGGGCTGAATGCGATCCGGGTCCGCGTCCTCCTCTTTTGGAACATAGTCGAGTAGAGAACGTGACGTGGTCGGAGGATACGCGGACGCGATGGCGCAGAACGGGCAGGATTGAGGATAGTGATCTTGGTCTAATTCATTCATCTCATTGACGAGGAGAAAGGCTTGTGATTATATGTGATTTTAAGCTGATACGGTGTTGTTAAACCAAAGAAACCATGATTTTCATCTAGTCTGACGTGCTTTTTGCTACCCAGAGTGGAAGTGACGTTGAAGCGTCGCGCCAAATCCTCTCTAAACCTCGGCAACACGACACTCACGCGCTAGACCGTCCCTCTTCCACGAGCCGCGCATGGTCAGTCTTGGCTACGATAGAAGATACCTTTTTATTCCCATGCTATTGACATTCCATCCAATCCTGATACGGGTAGAACAGAGAACCTCACTCGCCAGGAATCATAAGACTCGCCATATCAAAGTTGCGCCTAAGAGGAAGCTCGTGTCCCAGCCCAAAAAGCACAAAATCAGTGACAGTAAAATCAATAAAGTCAAACGGCACACGTGTAGAAAACACAACAGAAGCTCTAAGTAGCGAGAGGCAAGCAAGTGAGACAGGACGCGGAATTGAGTCTAGCAAAACACAATAGACGTTCGCATAAGCCCGTCAATCCATCCGCCAGATTCCGCCCGCCACTACTACTGATACAAAGCCTATGCGCGCGTCACTCAGTCAACAGACTCACTATTGTTTTTGCTATTTCAAAGTTATGCAGGGCCGACTGAGATAAACTAACCACTCATCCGTATTAGACGCCGTCCAGCAGGTTCGAAGAAGAGAAATAAAATCCAAAAGCCGTCCCATGTATAACGCCAGTTGTGAAGCAATAATGCACAATGCAGAGTGATCAGTGGACAGTGAGGAAAGCCAATACGGGTGCTGGTCGTCATCGAGCATCGTGATGATTGCGAGCGGGACGGGCGCAGTCATTAGAACGCATGGCGCGTGGAGAACATCAGCTGCATATATTGTGCAAGCAATATTATTGTAACCTCGAGGCCTTTGTATTTTCCCCAACGGTACGCGACTTAGAAGTATTAGGCTCTAACACGTTGCCGTATTGAGCCACATATTCCTTAGCCCACCGACGGAGAACAATAGAAGCTATAAGTATTGTTAATGACATATGCACGAAAGAGTGTCAGTGTGACCCTACCTTTAAGAAATTTCTTGCTAGCGTATTTTTTGAAGAAAGCCTCGTGGATAACTGGGCCAGAAAGGTAATCGATCATAAGCTGAAGAACTGGCTGAATTTCCTCCTCCGTATAACCAGCATAGTGAGCGAGGGTAGCATCCTAGACTAAGTTAATACAGCCACAGATAATGAACAATACTTTACACTCACCCAAGTGCCCCTCTCAAGAACTAAACGCGCTAGGTACATAGCTGCCGCAGCAACCTGGCTTGGCGGATGAGCGATAAAGCGATGATCTAAACAACTGATCTCCAAAAGGTACTTTCCAAGCGTACGCGTCTGAATGTCATAGTTGTCGGCTTTGGATATCCTGCGCAGGAAGTTCATAGGATTTGGATAGCTCAAATCATAATTAAGCGCAGCGAGGACGAATCGCTCGGCACTAAGGATTTCTTCCTCTGTGAAACCATCGTCTGCGACATGGCGAAAATTCTGGACGTGAGGAGAAAGAACTTCCTCATACTTTGATGCGATGAACATAGCGGTAACACCAACAAGCTGCAGTCGATCCAGCTGAACGATCTTGCAGGAGAGGAAACGGTCAATTATGTTAACAGCCAGGAACAGGGTTTCCGGGAGAAGGCGAAATCGAGTATGAACTTCCAGCAGCCAGTCCACAAGGATACCTCGCATCTTCCATTCGAGTTCGCCTTGATTCTCCATATAATCCGGGTTCGCCATTGTCGCTATTTCCAGTTCTCTTAAATAGTCAAAAATCTCACAGACGTATTCAGAAACCATTAATGGATCATCGTTGTCCTCTTTGTCGAGATCTGGAACCAATTCCCTTGGGTCTTCTTCCTCCACCTGCTCAAAGACTTCCACAACCTGTGACCTGGATCGTTCGTGCTTCGCGGGTACTGCCTTCGCGACTTCGATAGACTTATCAACTTCCACTGTAATGCTCGTCTTTATTGTTTTCTGCGTGGGTGCTATGTTCTCCGTCGCTTCAGAATCCTCCTCCTTAAGCGTTGTTATGCTAGATGCAGATGTGTTACGTTTCTTCGTAACATTTCCCGATACGCCTGAGCCACTCGCGGGTCGCTTTAAGTCGGATGGCGGGATGTTTTTCTCTTTAGGTGCGAGAATCGAACGCGTCGAATTGGTTCTCGAAGCTTTTTGTACTTTTGTTGGGTGTGCTGCTTTGGAGACCAGTCCAGGCTTGTTGGCCAATGGTTTCTTTCCCTCTTTCCCATCCTTGGCACTGGCAACACCAACGTCGTTCTTGGTGACGTTGCTAACGTCACCAAGGGCAGCGCGTTTTCTTGTCTGCCCTACATTTGCCGTTAAACCAGCTGCTGACTTCTTTGATTGCAAAGCTTTCTTAGGAACATCCGCGCTAGATGCGTCTTGAGAGCCGGTGAGGGCAGCCTTTTTGGCGCGCGTTAAACGTGTCGTAGCAGCATTCTCATCGTTTTCGTTCGTGACTGCTCGCTGTCGGAGAGACCGCGCCTAACAATACATCAGCAAATATAATAGGATGCTTTGAGTAGTAGTCCAAGATAAATGAGCTTAGAACGGGAAGGCATTGCGCAGCAGAACTTACAGCAGGAGGCATTATGAGTAAAAGGAAGAGGTTTTGTCAATACTACACAGCTACCGAAGGGTGTGCAAGAGTATTATGCCACGGAATAGTGTGCAAATTGTTGTTATGATGCACTAATTGAAGGCGATATTAGCATTCCCAAGAACGCCAGATAAACGTAAAATTGAAGAAACAGTCGACTAACACGGCGATAATACCAGATGCTCTGTGAAAGATACGAGAGCCTGCTCGGGGGACTGCTTGAGGATACTCTATAGTATCAAGGTACCTAGACACGCTATGATGGATACAGCGATGGTGATATTCGACGTGCGAGAGAATCGACGAGCCCTAATAGTACGTGAAGTCCTTGGTCAATGAATGGACGAGGAAGTAGTCCAGCTCCAATGAGCAGAGAAGGGCGTGGGAAGCGTCGAGGTGTCGCAGCGAGGTGGTGTGAACGGTACAGGTTCAAAGCAACAGTGGGTTTGTTTTGGGTCGAGTTTCTTGATGCTTAGTCACGTCTGGCGCCAACAACGCGCGGGCAACGTGAGTGACTTCACAGGGTTGCCCCGGACAGCCAATGAGCAGCGCGCCAAAGAAGCGCAATATCCAACACGAAAGAAGAGGCGCGAAAGGCTTGTGAAAGGTATGCAAAAGATTTTTTGTAGATATAATCGCGAGAAACGCCGTACAATCGCGTTTTTATTACGTTAGGCAAAGGTGAGCGCGGTAAATGTGCAGAAACTTCGTTGCTAGGTCGCGGTTTCCATGTCTTCCATTCGAAGTAGGCTAAACCGTATCGGGCGCGACGATGAATTTTCGGACTTGTTCAGTGACTACAGTCCTTGACATCCCATTCAGAATCACGGCCTTGCAACCCCTGCTGGAACCATCACCGGGTATCAATGGCTGTTTAATTGTCGCCGCCGGTGCTCTAATCATGCTACAACCTCGAATACATTTTCGCGCATCCTCTCACTCCTGCAAATGTGCCCTTGCAGCCCTCCGGAGCTATGCCACTACCGTTGAAGCTCGTCCTCCGTCACCAACTGCGTCAGCTGTTGTAACTTCAGATGGTGCATATTCTCAACCCCGGGGTCCTCGAAAGGATGAGGTTCTTCAGCTTCGAACCTACAAGCCACAAACGCCGGGCTTGCGCCATTTGAAACGACCCATTAATGATCATCTTTGGAAAGGCCGGCCACTTGTTAAACTCACGATTCCAAAAACCGGACAAGGGAAAGGTGGTAGAAACAATACTGGCCAAGTCACCGTGAGGCATCGTGGAGGAGGGCATAAACGGAGGATCAGAATTGTAGATTATAAGCGGTTCGCACCTGGCGAGCATGTGGTGGAAAGGATTGAATATGATCCCAACCGAAGCGCTCATCTAGCTCTTATAACCAACTCAAAAACCCAGGAAAAGAGTTATATTATTGCTTCCGACGGCATGAGGGCTGGTGACAAGATTGAAAGCTTCAGATCCGGCATTCCAAAAGACCTCCTGGCTAGCATGGGAGGAGTGATAGATCCCGGTATGCTCGCCGCAAAGACAGCCTTTCGAGGCAACTGTTTGCCAATACATATGGTTCCGCTTGGGACCCAGGTATTCAATGTTGGCTCCAAATCTAATGGAGGCGGGGTCTTTTGTCGGAGTGCAGGCACATATGCTACAGTAATTAGTAAAGAAGAGGCAGGAAACAAGATTAAAGACGTTATTGTACGGCTACAGAGTGGTGAGATGAGGAAGGTCAGCCCAGATGCTTGTTGTACCGTCGGCGTAGCCAGCAATCCGCAATCCCACTTTAAACAGCTTGGAAAAGCCGGGCGATCACGGTGGCTGGGTATAAGACCCACGGTTAGGGGTGTAGCAATGAACGCAGGTACGTCGTCCTTCATATTCAATGGGTTTTTTTTGGGACAGCCGCAGTCTGCATTCTATGTACTAATCGCACCTCAGCGGATCATCCCCACGGTGGTGGTAGAGGAAAGTCGAAGGGTAATGTCCACCCAGTCAGTCCTTGGGGCGTACCGGTACGTATCTTATATTATTACGGCACCGGTCTTGTTCGCATTTCTAACCTTTCTTAGGCCAAAGGTGGCTACAAGACTCGGCGCAAGAGGAATCCCAACAAGTATCTCGTCCAAGAGCGCGAGAGAAACCAAGGCAAGCGAAAACCCAGGTAATTTAAAAAGTGTCATAGGTTTCTCTCATGCTCTCAATGCTGTGTCACAATGTACCGTACTTGGAGCCTGTATTATATCAATCAGTCATACGCAATGTCACGCCGCAGGTGCTTTAACTGTATGGTTGGAGCATCCCAATTCCTGTAGAGTGGCATAGTCTCGCACATACTTCCAGGTCGCAAGCCGTACGAGGACATACCGGCGGTCATCCAGGCAATAAATATGAATGGAAAGAGGGCGCCCAATTGCCAATCCGAAACTTCTCCAAGACGGTCGAAATGGCAATGTGTCTTTCTCATTTAAGGCCGGTTCGTGGTGACACATTCTAAATCGTTCTACTGGCTAGCGATATAATTACTTACATGCGAAAAGTCGATAGCTCTCTACTTGGTTTGTCTCGTGCTCATCCCGGGCAAAGGAAAGCTTTGTCGGTATCTATTATGAGGCATTGGACTACCGAAGGCCGGTTCGTCCTCTGCCTCCATTGCCCCAATAAGCGTGTCAACGCATCATTAGATAACTAATACGCGAGTTAGTAAGGGGTGGAACAAGGATCATCATTCGCAACTCGATCCATTTTTAGTATCGAGGAGTGCTCTTGGCAGTATGCATGGCAGAACACGGGCAGCGGGTTTGGCATGGATCAAGCCTTTCATCTTACTACTCCAACGTGGAGATTTAGAGTTGAAGTATCACTTTCGAGAATAGGTTTGGTGCTGACGACTGCTTTTGTTGCCTAAATACCATGTGGAAAGGGTCGTCGGCAGCTCCGTAATTATTCGTCCCGACGTCGATTATGGCCGGCGTTGGAATCAGATAACATGGAACAAATGGGGCAAGGGCGCGACGGGTGAGCTCTTTCAGCTGGCGCTTTGACCCAAGCCTTACAGGCTCGCTCACGCCGACATACCGACACAGACCCTAGTTCATGAACGTTCCACGCCGTTGGATGATGCCTAGCTGCCTTTCCCATGAGTCGGTCTCTTGCGCTGACGAGAGTCCATCGCGTTTACCATAACGCTCGAATTCCTCGCTGTCGCATTCCCACGCAGCATAAAAAAAGTTATTCTTTGTCCCATCCGAGTCGCTACACTATAATCGCACAGAATAACTGCTGGCCGAGGTATACACATTTCCACACCACCAACGGGTCCCATACTGGGCCCGATTCCTTGCAGATATGGCCCCAGACTCCTCGGAATCGCCCAATGATAGCTTCTTCAATGACCTCTCACAAAAACCATACCAAGATCAAAATAACAGTGATCGATCGCATAACCAACGCACAAATAGCGATGAAGGCTCGAAGGAGGGGGATGGCGCAAATAAGCCTAAGCGGATAGCCTGCGTGCTATGTCGAAAGAGAAAGCTACGGTGTGACGGGGCAAGACCAACATGCGGAACTTGTAAAAGACTAACACATGAATGTGCATATGATGAGGTGCGGAAAAAGAGCGGTCCAAAGCGCGGATACGTCAAATTATTAGAAGCTCGTCTACGTAGGTCACCGTAATCCCCTGGGTAGACAGCTGAAGTATGACATGTTGACAATTCTATCTTTCAGAGCAAGTCGAAACTCTATTAAAAAGCCAAGAAACAAACGAGCCACATCGAGAAACACCTCATACCAATACATCATTTACAGCTAACGCCATACCTCAGTCTATGTCTGATGGTATGCACATGGGAGGGCCAGAGGCACTCCCAACAGCTTTTTCGGGGTCCATTTCTCCTTCCGATGCTTTCCCTGGCTTACAAACGAATACTTCTACAAATGCAAACTCGGGGGACGAGGAGTTTCCTTGGGAAATGATAGGGTTAGGCTTAGATGAGCCTTTACCCCCTCAAGATGTTATCAATGAGCTGTGAGTTTATACGGGGCTTTTCTCATACTACCATTCTAATATAAACTAATATCTTTGATTACAGACATCAGATATACTTCACAAAGATCCATCCTTCTATGCCAGTCATCCACAGGCCCAGGTATCTCGCTGCTATGAATTTAGCCCCCCACATGAGGCCTCCAGTTTGTTTGCGTTATATTATGTGGTGTCTTGCCGCATCTGTCACAGATAAATTCGATGCTTTACAGGAACATTTTTACCATAGGGCTCGAAAATATGCGCAGGTGGATGAGATGAAAGGCCACGGTGAATCTACCATTACCCTTGGACATTGTCAGACCTGGATTCTCATGGGCACCTATGAATTCAAGCAAATGTATTTCCCTCGCGCCTGGCTTAGCGCTGGAAGGGCTGTACGACTTGCTCAAATGATGCAGCTTCATCGCTTAGATGGTCAGGGCCTAGACGTCAAGCAATGTCTCCCTCCACCCAAGGACTGGACTGAGCGAGAGGAAAGGAGGAGGACGTTTTGGATGGCGTTCTGTATTGATCGCTACGCCAGTATCGGAACGGGGTGGCCAATGACAATTGATGAACGAGATGTATGACGACCCCATTTCAATTGTTAACGCCAATCATGTTGACGTTTGCCCATAGATCCTTACGAATTTGCCTGCTAGTGAAGAGGCATTTGAAAAGAGCAAACCAATGCCAACCGGGTCTCTTGATCAGGCCATGACCCCCCAAGGAGCTGGGTCACTTACACCCCTCGGCGGAATCGTCCTAACGGCGGCGCTTTTCGGTCGGAATCTTCTACATCTCCATCGGCCAACTGCTGAGGATCGTGACGAAGACCTCAATGGAGTATTCTGGACACGTCATCGTAATTTGGAGAATATCTTACTTAGCATGTCTCTGGGGTTACCGGACGGCCTAAGGCTTCCTGCTGGTCTTCCAGATCCTAATGTCGTCTTCCTGAACATGAGCATTCACACCTCAGCAATTTGCCTCCACCAAGCTGCAATATTCAAGGCGGACAAGTATCGCTTACCTATCAACATTAGCAATGAGAGTAAAATCAGATGTGTAACCGCCGCGGCAGAAATTGCGACAGTTATGCGAATGATAAGCCACTTAGATCTGGCCACGGTAAGCACAGTGAAAACGATTTCCCAAGCTACAGCTCGTCCTAATAGCCACTCCTTACAGATGAACCCATTTATATCATTCTGTGTTTACGTCGCAGCTCGTGTTTTCGTACAGTATCTTAAGACTCGACCAAAGGATCAGCAGATGAACTCATCGCTACAATTCCTTCTCCAAGCCATGCAAGCACTTCGGCGAAAGAATCCCCTTACCGAATCCTTTCTCGTACAGCTTGATCTCGACCTTGAGGGTGCTGGGGTGCTTGGAATTTCGACAAAGTCTTACTTTCATCCTAGTCCAAGCGGACCGGTAAGCAAGCCACCGTCGGCTGAAGACTCAATCTTCACCGACCATCCCGAGTAATATTCCTATTTTCTATCAGGGTGCTAACTGGTGCCCCTCTTCTAGGCCGAATTGCCAGTCAATACTGATTCCGTGAAATGCAGTCCCATATTTGACATCCGCGAATCTCAGTCCGCAAATGCGCCTATCAATACGTTTGGCAATGGTGGACTCACGGCGCACAGTGCTTCTCAGCACACAGGCAGTTCTCCGGGTCCTCCCTTTCATCTAGCTCAGCCAAGCTTGAGTATGGAAGTAGAACCCCAGCCATATCCTTTCGTCCCGTCACAACAGGACCCGCGGGTGGAGCTTCCAAATAGGCAGAAACCAAGCCCACGAGGAAATCAACTCCCAAAGCCTGGAGCACACGGGCTTACCAAAGTTTTTGATATGGGCGTGAACGAATCGTCAGAAATGGACATGTCCCCTGACACGAGCGCCGATCAGCCGACTCCATCAACCACTCACTCCCAATCACGACACAGTTCTTCATCTACCTCTTTCACTCCACCACAACAGCAAGACGACCCCCAACATTCACGATTCCGTGTTCCCGGGCAGGCATCGCCTAAGCTACCGAACAGCAATTTAACAGAAACGAGCAACCTGCCACCACGCTCAAGCACCGCCCACAACACCAATTTCTTCTCCACAAGCGATGAACTCTTCACTCTCGGACCGAACTTCTATAACGATCCAATTAATTCACCTCAAGCCTCCAGCTCAGGTTTTATCTTGCCTACAGACTGGGAAATACCAGGTGGCGGCGGCACAGGCATGACACCAATATCCGACGGGGGATGGAATCAGATGCTGGACAATATAAATCTAGGTTGGGACTCAATCGGTCCGCCCCATGGGAATGAAGATATATCTGGAAGGAGACTTGGTTAAGTCAATATACCCATTTTTAGTTTGTCTTTTCATTCGTCTGCGTCGAGCAGATCTGACGCTGGAACGTATTTTTTTTTATATTTCTCGGTCGCTACATTCCCCCTACTTATTGGAATTTCACAAAGGCAAAAAATCTGAAATGTGTTACGAATTATAACCCCTGGAAGCTCGCAGCTTAGGTGCATATCGAACCGCGCTTCCGTATATACTTATTATCTGGCGTTTGGTTTACTCAGCTCAGCCGCAAATGCGTCGCTTGGCTTCTAGATATTTTTGCTGTAGGGATTAAAGAAACGGCATAGGCGCAACTTAGGATGGCAAGACACGTCATTTATGTATTATACCATTAGGCCCAATTATTAGGCCCAATCTTCTTTTCATCTTGCAGGCAGGATAGGTCGAAAATGAGAGTTATTCACTCCTCTCACGAACTTCATGTCTCAAGAGTATCACATAATACAGGAGATGAGATATAAAGTACCTGATGCTATCGTGTCTACTATAAGGGCGTGCTAGGAACCAAAAAAAAAGGCCGATGAAACAAAGCCAGCACCATGACAAAGGAAAGATATGCTAGATATGCTACGCCAATGCTATGCGAATACAAAACGAGCGATGTCCAAAAGCCGCACAGTCGTCAAGTCCAACCACGTCAGATCTTAGTCAAAACAGTTGCACCGCGTCTCCGTCTTCCTTCAAGCCTTCAGTCTCCTCTCCTCGCACTTCACGCATACAGGATCTTGGCTGTTACCGCGCAAGAAGTACCTACCGTCATCAAACTGGCCGCCGCATTCCTATAACACGAGCGGGTGTCAGGAAAAACACTAAGTCGATTTGATCGCGAAAGGGAAAAGAGACTCACCACGCAGCAAAAACACCGAGTATGCCACTCCGCCCCAAGTGCTTTGACAACAGTATCAGTCACCGGTTTACGGCACTTCTTGCACTTAGTCGAGTAGCGGTTCGTGTGACAGCCCACACACCAAGCATAGCCATCCTTTTCCACAAAAGGAGTACTGGAATCGAAAGGCTGAATCCCATCAATCATACGTTAGCAATTTGTCACTTTTACCTTGCGAGACGAGTAAAGACAGAAAAGGAATGCTTACATCGCCGCACTGTGCGCAAAAGAAATGGCCAGCATGCCATTCAGCCCCACAAGCCACAATTACCTCTCCCTCGATTGGCGTCTTGCAGCTCTTGCATCGCGGACTAAAGAACTCGTGGTAGTCGAGATGGCAATAGAAACGCATTCCTTCATCGCCATCGTCGGCTTCTGAGATGCCTTCGCCGATCTCGATATCCTCACCGTTCATCCGCCGATGGATACGATCTATGCGCTCAGCACGCTTATTCTCTGGCTCTGGATAGAACGCGACACATTCGAGGCCTTCGCCGCAATGATGGCAGACGAAGCACTCCGGATGGAAGCGGGAGCCGGCAGCGCTGACGATGCGGCCAGCGATTGGAAGGGCACATTGAGCGCACAAAGCCGTTGTACGGCGTGTTGCAGGTGTCCAATGAGATGTTGAAGCTGGCGGGGCACTTGCTGTTGAACGAGGCAACGGTCTAGTAGAATTAGCCTTCGGAGTTGGGAGAGGCCGAATAGAAGGCTGTTTTTTAGACGCGGGGGCGTTTATTGAAGGCGGGCCAACGGAAATGGACGGAGCATTGATTGTAGGGACTGATGCTGGACTAACAGAGATTGATGGAGGCTCCTGGATATTGATTTTTGGAGGTGCCGGCGCACCGTTGACGCTGATTGTAGGAATATCAGGCGCTTGGGATACGTTGATCTTAGGAACTGTAAACGGTTGCTCCCGAACCTTGGGAGTTGGAGTATCCGGAAAATTTATGGTTGGGACAATAGGGACTGTCGCTGATTTGGTCAGGGGACGTGGTGTTGGATCTGCCTGTACATCTATCCCGGAAGAGGTTGGCGGAAGAGCTCGAGATGGTTCTTGCTTGAGCTCAATTTCCTTAGGCTTCCAGTCCTGTTGAAAGGACACAATGGGTCGGCCAGGACTGTCGCTGACTACAGTAGGAGTAGGAAGTTTTGGGCTCCTGTCCTTCAACTTCATGCTTGTAGCAGCACGAATGTCGTCACTCCTGATCTCCTTTCCATCTTTCATCTTTACTTCCACTCCGCCTTCACTACTCTCGCTACTTGTTTCTAGAATTTGCGGAGGCGTTGCAGGCAAAGAATTAGAGGTGTACGCAGCGTTGCGAGTTTGTGTAGGCGGGTTGTTCTGTATCTCGAACCTATCGAATTTCTTCGTTGCAAATACAGGATCGGTATTCGACCTTGCAAGGCCTTCCTTTGCAAATTGAACCCTCGTGAACGGGTTTCGTCTGACTTGCAGAGGTAAAGTGGTAGGAGCTTTCGACACAACTGGTTTTGGCGGAGATGTCGTGTCCTCCTCAGGCTCTTCGTAGATTTGGTCGTCTGGGTTTCTGAACAGGCTTCCACTAGGCTTTCTCTTGGACCCGCTACTCCGCCTTCGATGCTTTGAATCCCCAAGGGTAAATGAGGGCATGATTGATGTCTTCTGCTGTGTTTCTGCGAATTCCCGTGGCTGCCGACCTCTAACACTATCTGTATTGATGTCACCGTTGCTCTGCTTCTGCATTGACGAATCACTGGGCACTCTACTCTGCAAGCTGCTACTCCGACTCCCTCCGGATGCCGAGGCGCTGGAGCTTGAGAGCCTCTTCCCGAGCTTGGAATTGCTCCGCTGCGGGTCCTTGGGCTCTCTACTCAAGCTTCGGCTTCTTCGAGCAGCGCCATCCTGGGATAATCCAGGGTATTCATATGGCGCATTTGGATTGGGGTACGGTGCGGTTGGATTTTGATGCCTCCAAACCAATTCCGCTGCTTCGTCTCGAGCGTCGTTATATAAGCCCTGTTCCTCTTCAAGGTCTATATCCTCCAATGCCTTCCTCAAAAGCTTTGCCTCCTCTCGTTCCAGCAAGCGGTGACCGTTCTCTCGATATACTATGCTTGCTGGCCTGCTACTATCTTGTGTCGAGCCTGAAGCATCCCGAGGGCGAGGTTCCATCACTAGTGGGCGGCCGGCCATTGAACCACCGAAGCTGGTATTTGACATAGCAGAGTTCGTTCGGCAGTGTGACTGGGCGCTAGTGCAACGTGGAGGCAGTAAGGTAGGCTCATCACTAGCATCTTGGGAGGTAGGATGAGGGAGTGGAGATATTGCTGGAGTGTCGATGGCTTTGGAGGTCGGTCTCGACATTGATGTAAACTGCGGAGGAGGCGGTCTAGAGCCATTTGGGCGAGGTGTGCGATTATTACGAAGATCGTGCAGGTACTCAGCTTTCCAGGAATCGTCAGCACGAATTACTCGTGGGGTTGAGGAATGTGGCATGTTTGGATTGTGTAGGAAAGGTTGCTAACCCATTTGCTTGGGGGACATGTAGGTCGGGCCTGGTGTCGTGGCACGGTCTTTGCTCTTGGATCTGTGCATCATCATTGTGAATTGTGAATGTTTACTTTTGTATGTTTATGTACTCGTCTAGTCAGCGATGAAGCAAAAGCGCAGTGAGAAATTACGATGCATAAGAATGAATTTCACGATAAGTGAATGAAGGAAGAGAAGTTCAACGGAATGGTATTCCCCTCGTGTTGCGATTGTAGGCCGTAGTGGGCATTAAGCTATCTGTTTTCATTCGGCCATGTTTCCACGTCAACGCCTGAAGATCACACCCACGAGTAGTGCCAACGTTACCGACCGTCCCCTGCCACGCCCTAGACACGGGGCGCTTCTACGCCCTAGTCGATTCATCTGACAGGCGACGCACATCGCCCGCAATGTTGGCCCAAGGGGTGAACCGCTTCAGCGCGCAGCTTAGAAAAGAGGGGCGATTGCTCTCGTGGCCTCGCAGCCGCCGTGGTTTCTCTCTGCTCCACTGCTGGGACCGCTTGGTCAGTACCCGATGCGCCACAACTGCCCCTCCAACTCTTTGTTAACATTTTGACTCATTCGACTTCGAACAGGCCAGAGCTTGTTGCAAGGACCAAGACGGAATCAAAGCATCAGATATCGCCTAGGATCATACTTACAAGGTTGCCAAACACTTCGCCGATCTTCGCCAAGCAATTTCAGAGGAAAGACTCCTACAGGATCATCTTGCTTAGCTTTTAAGATGACAGCAGTTTCCTACATATCTTGCAACTACAGAAATGAGCATTTGGCCACTGTGCTACACAGAGTATACCCTACATTCAGTGGCCTTCAAAGGAGGTGGCTGTTTGATTTTTATCTTAACAAGGGGAGATTGGGGGGGGCTTCCCGTAGCCTGGATATAAATCAACCAGCCGTAGCCAGGGCCTTCTTATCTAAACCAACTACAGACACCCTCGGAGTAAACTCTTTGTAGAAGAACTACTCCCGAGAGCCCGTCAGACACGGAGTATACCCTACGAATAGTTTCCCATCATGCAATAGGACCATAAATAATACCAGCCTTCTACATCCAAATAAGCCTTCCCAAAGGTTATCCTTACAATCCAACCCAAGCCAAGCAGCTATTATACTACCTACTAAGACCAAGCCTGAGGTATTAATGTCCTAGTCGTACGGCATGCCGCATGCATATATCTTTGCCTGCCAGTCTTCTGCTACTTACTGTATACCATACTCTACCTCGTGTCTTCCTTCGTGCTGTCTAGTTGTGGTGCGTCAAATGAAAGCCCAAAGTTAGGAGCGTGCGCCCTTGGAAGTAAGCTGTCAGGCTGCTTAGTTATCCTATGTTTACCAAATTGCATACAATACTTCCCTACTCACAGCAAGCGGGCTTTCCATGTTGCCGAGGCCGACGAAAGATTTTAAGCATCAGTTAGATTAAAAGTGGTACGGCTAGGACCTAATTTCGTTCCTCGTACTAGGATCCATACGCTTGCCGTATCTGGACATTGTCCTCAAAATCGGAGTTATGGTCAGCAGAAGAGGAGCTATAGTCAGCAAAAGAGGAGTTATACCCAGTTAGCAGAAGAGGAGCAGATTTCGAAGAAAGCGCACCGATCAGGAAGGTGTTGCTAGCAGATTCGAAGGATGCGCCGTGGGACCATAGCACCGACTAGGCTATATATACATGTGAATGAAAGGATTTCTGGTTTCATTTGCCTCGTAGAGTGTAAGCAAGCACCGAGCTGACGAAGCCAGCCTAATCGTAGCTTGTTAGACGATGGAGCAATCAGAAGGATTTGGGCAACCGATCTAACCATGTCGGCACTAGAGGATCGAGAAAGCTCGGGGACCCGAGGCATGGGTGAGGAACCACTATAAGATTGGCGGGGGCGGGCCCAGCATGTGCGTAACGGCATGCGACGGCCTCTCCTACCCTTCTGTTTTGAAGCTTGGCCTGCGAAGCTTTGCCATTGAGCGATTGAGGAACGACGCGCCCTGTTGCATTCTCTCCACCGTGGGGGAGATTCCGACAAAGCACAATTGCTCGGCTCAGAACACCGCCGACGCCACACTCAATCACCTCTCCCCTCTCCCTCTCCCCTCGCGAGAGCTCAAGCTCTTTAACGCATTGCGACTGGCCCTCGCCTACTTAGCAGCATAACCGCCCATCACCACTTCCCTCCTCGTGCTGCTTAGAATATTTTTGTATATGAATGAGAAGGCCATTGCCACATTGTCATCTTGAAATATATTTCCGCCTAATAACCTCGGAGCTCTTACAGCCGTTGCCAACCGTGGTGAACCCTGGGACGGAGTTAAGAGAACCTGCGAATAATTAATTCTTCAACTCGAGAAACTCAGCTCCAGATCCAACAATTATCACAACACTCGTTATTTTTCCTACGCTTTCGTTCGTTTTTGCTAAACCACCGCAATCATGGACATTGTCGACAAAGACATTGAGAAAGCTGAGCGCGATGCCAGCCCGAACAGATTCCCGTCTCCTGATCAGAGAGAAGCTCTCGCGCGCACCGTAACTGCTTCAAGCTCCAGCTCCTCCAGCTCCTCTGCGTCCTCAGTCGTCCGACAGGAGATTGGCATGTCGAGGCTACAAACACAACGAGACGACGTCACAGACTTACAACGCCACCCAACCGCCTTGAGTCGTATACAAACAGCGCGGAGCCAGCATAGCGCTACGGTCGGTGCAAGCTTGAAGTCGAGGCAATCAAAGAAACCACTTCCTGAGTTTGGAGGCGGAAAGCCGTATCCGCCACCACTGCCGGCAAGGGAAGAATATGTCGTGGAATTCGATGGTGTAGATGATCCACTACATGCACAGAACTGGCCATTTAAGAAGAAGCTATTCACTGGCATCATTCTTGGGTACACGACTTTGGTAAAGCACTTTACTACCGTATCTAACTAGACATAAGCTAACTGACGAAAGACGGCGGCGTTTGGTAGCTCGATTTTTAGCGCAGCCACACGAGAAGTCGCTTTTATATTTGGTGTATCCACGGAAGTTGGCATCCTTGGTGTGTCATTGTACGTGCTTGGGTTTGCTACGGGACCCATATTTTGGGCACCTTTCTCGGAATTGAAAGGACGCCGGCTACCGCTTGTTCTGGGATCGTTTGGGTTTTCAATATTCTCTATTGCTGTAGCTGTCGCGAAAGACCTGCAAACGATTTTAATATGCCGATTCTGGAGTGGCTTCTTCGGTGCCAGTCCGCTAGCGGTATACCTCACTTAATCTCCAAGATTCTATTCTTTCACCCAGCACGAAGCTAATTACAATCGTAGTGCGTCGCAGCCGTCTTCTCCGATATGTTTAACAACCGCACGCGCGGTATTGCCGTTACTGTCTTCTCCATGACGGTCTTTACAGGCCCTCTCCTTGCGCCCTTCATAGGCGGCTTTATTGTAACGTCGCGTCTTGGCTGGCGCTGGACTGAATATATTGTCGCCATCATGGGCTTCGTCTCTTTTGGCCTCAATTTCGTCTTTCTACGCGAGACTTACCCCCCGGTCGTCCTAATCGCCAAAGCCGAAGAGCTTCGGCGCCGGACAAAGAACTGGGGTATCCACGCAAAGCAAGAGGAAATCGAAGTTGACTTTAGGGAGCTCATGGAGAAGAACTTTTCGCGTCCACTTAGGATGTTAGCTACGGAGCCGATCGTCTTACTCCTCTCTATATATATGTCTTTCATATACGGTCTTCTCTACCTCTTCTTAACGGCATATCCAATCGTCTTCCAGCAAATCCACCATTTTAGTCCCGGTGTTGGTGGTCTTCCCTTCTTCGGCATGATCGTGGGACAGCTGTCCGCAGGTCTCTTTATCGTCATACGACAACCTAGCTATCAGAAGAAACTAGCAGCGAACAACGATATACCAATCCCAGAGTGGCGATTGCCCGAAGTCATCATTGGAGGCGTATCTTTTTCGCTTGGATTGTTTTGGTTTGGCTGGTCAGGATATAGAGCCGACATTCACTGGATCGTACCAACGCTTAGCGGGTTGCTTACGGGCTTCGGTCTCCTAAGCATTTTCCTCCAAGCACTAAATTATCTCGTCGATGCATATTTGATGGTAAGCGCCCGAGCCATATATGATTGTGCTCGCTTCTATCAGATAGTTCTAACACATTGAAATAGTTCGCCGCCTCAGCCATCGCAGCAAACACTCTCCTTCGCTCCCTGTGCGGTGCTATCTTTCCCTTGTTTGCGGTCTACATGATTAATGGCATGGGTGTCCAATGGGCCGGCACATTGCTTGGCTGCGTTGCTGCCCTGCTGATACCTGTACCCATCTGGTTCTATCTAAAAGGTGCAAAAATAAGGGAGAAGAGTAAATTTGCCCCGACACCAAAGCCCATTGGTTCGGCGGAATGAGAGAAGATTTTCTAGTGTTCGAGTTAATTTATTGTGCCTTAGGGAAAATGTTCTACTTAGAATGGTGAAAAGGAGAGTTAATAGGATCGGACGTCATGAAGTTATATCGTCATATCTACGTGTAATTACAGTTAGTTATAAATGTCCCGCAGATACCAATGTTGAAAATTCATGCTTTAAACCTTGTTCGCAATCACAGGGTCTTTATATTGCCTGCCAAATGAAAAAGTGAAGCGTAACAAGAGATTGGATTTCCTACCCCTCTCCGCCAGCAAATGTAAGGACGTTTCCAGTTAAATAGGCGACTAAATAGCATAACCATCTTATTAGAACTGCGAAGTAGTGAACAAACATACCAATAACCTGGGCCGAGCATAGCAGATTTTTACACCCATCAGCAAGATCTGCGCCGAAGTCTTGGACATCATGACACTCTATAGTATAGTAAAACACTTGTGCCGGGACCTTAGTAGTAAGGTCCAATATCAACAGCTCCCTCGTGCGGCTCTCCTACGTTGCTAGTGATGCCGAGTGGATATGCTAAGATAGGTAACTTTACCACCCCAGTCTTCATATGAGCGATATCGCTCACCTCTCTGCGCTTTTTTTTTATTGGAGCAGCAGGTGCTGCCTTAGGCTCTGCCATAGATGCTTCCATAGGTTCATCGATTAATTTCCTGGTCGGTTCCTTGATTGGGGCCTTGGTTGGTATCCTCGTTAGCGCCTCATTGATGCCGCGTTTAGTGCTTTAATGGGTTCTCCCTAATGAGTGAGTAGCTAAAATGATTTTCAGATATTGCTTTAAGCGATGCGAAGATGTTAGTTTGGGTGTACCTTCTTACCACCCTTAAATTTCCAAATCACTCAGAGATCCCCCACCAGCGAAGTATCGCACTGAGAGCAGTACACTTAGCCCTAACTCCGTTGCATCCATGCAAGGCTAACCAAGCCCACGTATTTCAAGGGTAAAGGCTTGATCTTACATGAAGACTCTAGAAATCAATGAGCATAGGAGAGCTGCGAAAGCACTCGGAAAGTCGAGTAGAAGCGACCGCGATTTAGATGAATAAATTATACATCGAGTCATAAGCAGTAAGGTTTCAATTAGGTTGTGGGAAATTTTGTAAATTTATACCGCCTCCTCATTTAAATTTGCTGTACATTGATCGTTCGTAACTTTATAAACGTCTTTACCGTACTCGCCCAATGCCGATGCTGGATATCTTATTAGAACAATGAGCCCTCTCACATGAAAGACCTCGGATATAAACCACTTGCGACTTCAAAATTAGATGGCACATTCTTTCTCACTCGTTTAGTTCTTTTACGAAGGCTTTTATTCCTTCTACGACTTCATCCTGTTCAGTAATAACAGTAACAATTTCACCAATTCGAAAATTGACACGTCCTTTTAAACGATCCAAAGGTTCAAGGAGCGCTCTCTTCAACTCCCAACCTCCTTCGATTGAAGCGTCCCTCAGCGACACCACCACAACTCTTAGCTCATGGCCCTCTTCTTCCAACAAGTTTACTTGCGTATCCAGCCAACCCATCATCCACCAAGGCCATGTTGATGGGTGCACTTTTATGCGGTCCGCAGTCAAATTCCACATCAGCATGAACTCAACTCGTCGTGCCTTGCGGAGGCTAGAGAGTGCGGTAGGGTGCAAAGCAGTACCCGAGTTTTGAGAGACACCAAGCGCTAGGAATCTGAATGTAGCAATGCTGTGGAAGTAATCGAGAGCTTCGCAAGAAAGCTTGTGACAGGTCAGGAGGAGGGCGAGTGGTGGTGGGCGGTGACTGATGGACGTGATGGGAGATTCACGGAATGGATAACAGATTGGCTGTGCAGCGGAGAGGTGGGCGTAGATCTGGTAGCGGAGCTCTACAGGGAGACGGAATAAAGGAGGGAGGACCATTGTTCTTAGAAGGGTGAATATGAAGTGTCAAGCTTCGTGATAGTGGTCAGTATTGCGATAACAATTGATGAATGACTTAGCTGGATGAATGCGAGTCTAGATGAGGGAGCGGGGAGGGGTTATGAGCTTCCAGTTCTGTTGGCTCTTGTTAATTAACGTTGAATCGTGGTAGCTTGTCCTTCACCGGAACTTTCTCGGTTACGTATGTCAAGCGATGACGCCGATCATTGACATTAGCGAACGCGTCGAAACACGACTCTTCACTTCACGTATACTACACCTCCATGTATTAGGACCGTCTATAAGCCATGAGAGCCCAACAGCTTCTTTTCCTTTATCCGTTGAGCTACTATGTCCCATTCTAACACTGCCAATTTGTCCAAGTCCCCGGAATTGTCTTCAAAGCGCGATAATACGTTCGAGAGTCTAAAGCCTCCACTATCCAATAAGCGAAAAAGAGATACTGCAATTGATCTGCAATCGCTTTCAGACCCATTCGTGATACGAGTAAGCTCGGCTTAGATCTATATCGATGGACAGTTACTAATCCCCAAGCCAGCCCTGTCCCGGTTCCCCCTGTGAGCAACCCTCCACATTCACGCCTATCCGCCTAATCCCACGATCCCATATACCTCTAGCACTCCTTGACCTCGTCGGAAGCTCATCAGAGTTCCTGTCAAGCCGCCTCTTTTCCGCGCATATCGAAGTTCTAGAACAAGATAATGGATCTGAAAACGAAGAAGCCGGGTCACCCAAAGTACTCATTGCACGATTTGAGACGGACAGGTCTATGTACACGGTTGAACGTGTTCAAAAGGATATGTATGGACTATGCAAGCTTGCAAGCTGGCTGAAAGAGAGAGACATCTCTGATTTGGTTGTGTTCTCACAAAATTATCCTATTGCTGCCTTTCAGCGGAATATTGCTTCTCACAATGCCAAAGACTGGTGGCACCAGGCAGCTTTGGATGGTGATAGAATTTCGGAGCTGGATAAACGACTGCCGAAACGTCTACGAGCATCAATGATGCGCCCTACAAAAGTCCAACCCGTTCCTACTCTATCTATAGACAAGGAGCATCCCAGCACAGGGGCTTTGCCAGACGTAACGCGGGATATCTCTGTTGAACAGCCACCAATATCCACCGAAGAACCACTTTCAGGACCACAGATCTGCGAAAATCTAGCCAGTCAGTATCTTGAGGCACTGTATTTGTCCAAAACTTCACTCGCATATTTCGCTAAAGGTCCGATCTCTCGAGCTCGTGCTGCCTTCACATCCGCTGGGGCAGCTTGCCTTCCAGTATATGAGCTTACTTCTTTCCTTCGGTCTATATTACTTACTCACTCATCCATGGACAAGAAATATAGAGAGAAACTCCCTGAAATAATTAGAGCCGTGCCACCTGGCTCTGTGTCTGATGATGAGGCGGGTGGAAATGGTTTTGCTAAAATAAAGAAAGGGAAGTCGAAAAGGATGAGGCTCAGTAAAGATGGAATGTATCCATACGAGGAACAGTACGTAAAGAAGTGGTGGTTATCAGATGTCTCAGGCCTCCAGGGGTATGGAGAAGAGACATACGAAGAGCGTCTCAAACGGCGGATTAGTGACTTAAGAATACGCGAGACACTAGCGCAGCTTATTTTCATGCTAGAGATATTGGCATTGGAAGCTTTGCCAACACACAGAGAACCTCAGCCTGAGGATGATGAGAGGTATAATGAGAGTCGAGGGTTGAAGGATCCTGAAGCAAAACCCAACAAGAAGAAACGAAAGAAACTCCAGGATATAAAGCTACTCATCGACTTACTTCTAGACAAGTTATGCATCTGGCAGTCGGTGGAAGAAGATGAAAGCATTTCATTTCAGGCAAAGCCATCAAAGTACAGCGAATCATTAGATACAAACTCAATAAAAGCAGTTAACGGCGATCGGCTACGGAGCTTTTGTGTAGAGGTGATCGTTCCCTTGTAAGTTCTTTTATCATAAATAGCTTGCAGAAGCTTACTTGTTTGTAGCTACATGAGCAGACTCCCAGAGCAAGCCGCATCTATCAACAAAAAGCTCGGCGGGCCCGTAGCTACGTCACCAAAGCGGAAAGCGATCAAACCTCCTATAACCTCCCGAAGGCCAGGAGAGTCGGGGGAACCCGACCCTAAGAAATCCCGTCGGAGTTTAGGAAGGACCCCTACCGATACGACAAAGCAAACTTCTCAGCGACCTACGCCTTCTCTACATCGCTCTGCTACCGACTCGGCTCTCATTCCTAGCCTAAAACGCGAAGGCAGCGAGGTGCCTCTTTCAGCAATTCCCTTCCAGCGTAGCCCATCCACGGCCTCGAGCAGGCAGGCACTATCTCAGTTCAAACGGTTAAGCCAGCGAGAGGTTGACCTCAGCACAAAATCAGCAGCCACTGAAGCCAAGCTCAAGCAAAAGAAGAGAGTCGAGGATGAACTGAAAGAGGCCATCTCAACATTGAAAAAGCCTAATCGCGGGGCAGCAGTTGGTGGATATATCGATGAAGTTGAGAGTAGAGGCTTGGGTGTAATTGGTCGGTCGAAGAGTAAGTTCATACCGCACGAGAAATGATAAATAGCGGACACTAATCTTCAACTCAAATCTGCAGGACCAGCAAACCCAAGCCGCAAAGCTTTACAGACTGTTCAAGTAACTGCAACTCCTAAACGAGTAAGACGGCCAAAGGATATTGTACAGGCGACGCCTACCCATCATCATACCCCTTTCAACAGAATAGGACATGGGGAGCTTGTGCCGCCGCCCAGTAGCTTCCGCATTCCTTCCTCAGCTGTCCGTCCCCCACCGTCTTTTGTTCCGAGACCAGACCTTCACAGTATTTCACGTCCAGAAAATGGTCAAGTCGTGGCAGAAACCCCATCCAGAGGATCTAGGAAGACTGTTTCGTTCTTTACAAATGCTGCTCAGCTAGAGAAGCGCACGGAAGTTAACACCCGTCCTCATTTCTCCCTCTCTCACTGTAGTACTGGCGCGTCACCTTCTAAGAAAACTAGTGGAGACACAACAATCTTCCAAACACCTTCTAAGCCACGAGCTCATAGGTTAGATGTAGGCACGCAAGATATCAACACTTCTACCGTCTTCGCTACGCCAGTAAAAACAGGATTTTCCACAGCAGTAGCGGCCACTCCCGGCGCCAAATCTGCCGCTATTTTTGATACACCCGTCAAAGCAACCGTTCCTGCCCCCACATCAATATTCACAACAGGTTCTGGATCTCCTAAAGGCAGTATATTTGCCACACCGGTTGGGCCGGTTAGCAAAGTGGCAACCGCAGTTGCTACAGCACCAATGGCTTCTACTTCAGACACACTGCAAGAAACGGGAAAGGGAAAATCTATCTATGATGCATTAGGATGGGATGATGATGATATTTCATGAGCTTTGCTGGCAGTGTTTTTGAGGTATGGTATTTGCATTTGCATCAGATCAGGCGTTACGGACAAAGTATTGGTTATAATAAGGGCTTTGCACCGGCGTTTCGTTGGCCCGAGATGGTATTCCAGGACGACAACTGCATCAAGCATGGGATGTTGCATGTATGAGTATATCTAGGTTGATTTGGCTATTGCCACTCTTGTTGTGTTCCACCGAAATCCGCGAATGCTCTTACCTAAATGGAGCAGAAATTTTACATATGTATCATGGCGTCCGTAGCGTTAAAAAGCTTTGCAATGACCCCCTTTAGACAATAAATAGGAAAAAGTGAAAGAGGAGATACATTCCACATAGGTCGATCAAAGAAGGCACACCGTCTGCTCATCGATATTGTATCGGTCCATTATTTCGCCATCCATAATACCATGCATATAGCAGTGCCCTACAAGGGAATAACAAATCGCTGCCGGGTTGTGTAGAAAGTCTACTCCATGTCGCTGACCCAAGGGACGAAGTACAAACGGTACCGAACCCCCGCGAAGTACAAATACTAGATCACCAGGGTGGGTTGACAAAGGACCCATTCCTATGGCACCTCCCTCAGTTACAAAAAATCGAGTTTTACGCATTGGCACAATGCTTATACAATAACGGTAAAAGTTTTCCAGCCTGAACTTAAAATAACTTGGCTGATCATCGGTAATTCTACCTGCTCCACAAAGTTCCGGATAGTCAGAGAAAAAGATAATGGCAGATCTGAGTTTTGCAATATCCTCACGACGGGCACGCCGCATCTTTACGTCGATAACGATTCCGCTGGTTAAAGTGTACCAAAGATCTTCAGAATCAATTTCTCGGCGTGCGAGACGAGCCAGTGTTGCAATCTGGAGAAGCTCTTTCCCCTGTCTTAGTTTCTCGCCGACGGAGGCAATTAAATCTATCTTGAATCCGGTTACTGCGAGTACTCCATTACTGCATTGTATCAAATTTGGTTTGGAACCTTTGGAGGCTGCAAAAAAATCCCACGAGGGTGTGTTATATTTCAAGTCCGCTACCTTGGACATGTAAGGAACCCATGAATGGCACCCCTCAACCGATGCACTTGCGCTTTCCTTCTTATGACATAGTAGGTTCAGCGTTCCTGTGTTCTGGATGATTACCTGCGCGGCCTGACAAAACACCTCAGCAACTGGCAAAGAATAATCGGGAACTATTGGACTCGCGCCCGCCCAGTCGGTTACTAAACCCAGAACGCCATATATCCTGTCACGAATCTCGCTAGTGTCTCTAAACCTGGCTTGATGTAGGATGTCCGACAAGTAGACGGGCCCATATTCGCTATCATCAATGTAGTCCGGACGGAGGTTAAAAATAGCGGATGCAAAGTACGAAAACTCCCGCAAAGCGCATATTTCTCTGTCAAAATACCAGAGCCACTTCCTACAGCAAGGCGAGCGAGTGTAATGATGCTGGAACGTGAAGGCCGCCTTCAAATACGTGTCGAGGGGCTCCAAGAAAGCTCCGCATATTACCGTTGCCCTTGAGGCCAAGACCGCCTCCTGAAGCGTCCACATTCTCTTCCACCAAGGTTGACACAGGTGCTTGACCAACCTTTCAAGGACAAGATACCAGGACGGCGAGAACTCCAGTTTTGAGTCTAGGTTAAGTCGGTAAAATGGCAATTCATATATATGTCGATCATCCGCTAACATATGAAGGAGTTCATATGCCCTGGATAAGTCGTCCGCTCCAGTGTTCTCCAGAGGCAGAGAATAAAGCGAGGGCAATGGGAGTCTGTTTTCCACCAAAAATACGTTCAGCTCCTCGAGACCGGCCTGGCTTATGTTATCTGGGAGCCTACGCATCTCTGCAATAAAATAGCCCGTAAAGTCGCAGTCCGCTTCCTCCTCGCCAATCCAGATCAGCGCCTCCCGGGTAAAGCGATATATGTCGCCCATCATTCCCACCTGATGAGATCGCTCTACACTATCCTCTTGGTTAATGCAAAGAGCGTCAATCCATATCATGATGCTAGGTTCTGCGGTCTCCCTAAGACGGCGGAGGGCAGACTCTAGGGAAACAGTAGCCTGCTTTCTAACCCCATTGATGATAATCGGCCTAGTGATAGTTGGATCACCCCACGTATAAGAAAGAGCGTAGTACTCTGGACGATCGTCAAGAGAGGCAACCGTAAATTCACAATTTATTTCATCGCTCCATTCCCCTGGGGTAACAGATATCAGTCGTATCTCACGTCGCCCGCGGTCAAGGTTGGTGTATATTTCATGAACATGTCGAGCTGGCACATTTTCAGATACGATCAATTCTTGTGGTTCCATCGGAACCGATCTTAGCGCCTAAATGGATGATTGTAACAAAATCTCTTGAAAGGATTGGAAATAACGACCCACGTCCTTAAGTTAGGGATAACGATAAAGTTTAGATAACATATTTTAAAATACCAAAAAAATAAATAGCGGGGTGCGGTGAGAAAAGGGCAACATGCGTGTCCCGCACACGTCGTGTTGTAGCTAAGGCGAAATGATTCCAACCTTGAGATCTTTGCTACGCATTAGCCCGGTCACGTGAAAAGGGCTGTGCTAGGCACCAATGGTTTTGCATCACGTTGATATTTATATTTTAAAGGTATATTACAACACGTCAAAGCTAACTATATACGCCGATGATAGATCTGGTATGCCCTGCCATTTTGTAAAATATCATGTTGGCCGCCAAACTACCCAGCTATCATCACTAGAGCGAGAAGTAGTCATCGTAGTCCGAGTATAGGGCAATATAATTCGCTGTCTGAGAGTTCATATTAAGCAGAAGGCCCGGCTTCATTCGTATTACTCGTTTACCGTAATATATTTGTCGATCCTTTACGCAAAGAAGTGTAAGGAGGAGTTTGGAAATAATCGCTAACAAAACATTCTATTCATCTCTCGTCAATTCATTAAGGTTGATGGAAAAGAAAAAAAATTCAAACTCCAATTTCCCCCCGTCCTACTTCCTCCCCCTTTCAATGCAAAAGCCGTTGAGTACCACACTTTGAATTTATCGTAACCATCATCACCAAAATCTCTTAGAGAAACACATGGATCCGCTGCTTCGACAACCCCTCATGAGTCTCCTAATCGCATAACCGCTTCAGCTCGTAAAACATTTACAAAAGGGAAAGAGGTGACCGCAGAAACGGCTCTCTGGAACAAAAGCAAGTCACAAGTGGATCCATTAGTGTCCAGCTTGGGGTGCCTTTATATGAACTGACCAAACGGGCATTAAACCACCCACAGCATCTGATAAAAAGGAATTACAAAATGAGCACCCCAAGCCAAATATCAAACAATTAGTAGTTTAGTATCTCGCCGGAGGAGCCCCGATTGGCGGTGGGGGGACGCCGGCCGCGTAAGGGTTCGCGTCCGCATAGGTAGGATACGGTTGAGCTGCATTGTACGGATACTGATTAGCCAAGCCATTCGATCCAAAAGCATTCTGCCGGGCCTCCCTCTCGCGCCGTTCGCGTGCCTTCCTACGCTTTCGACGCTTCGCCTCCAGTTCATGAACGATATGGCGCTGTTCGCTCATTTCCTTCCACTCCGAAAATGCGCTCTTGATGCCCAGCGCAGCTATGCCGACAGCCGCCGCGTCCTGAAGCATGTTTTTCGACTTGCGTTTGCGCGCTTCCTCGGGCGATATCTCACCCTCTCTTACAAGCTTACGTCTCTTTTCCGACGCTACCATGGACGAGTAGACGCCGTGTGCGGCATGAATAGTCGCGACAGTGGCCAACCCGGCAGTAAGGAGCTCCTTACCTCGTAACTTTTTGCGCTTATTTTCCATATCCGTCGTCGATTGCGAGTCCGAGCTGCTATCCCTCTTCTTTTCCGCGCCACGGCTCCTGCCGCCGCCTCGAGGCCCGTCATCGTAGTCGGACCCGCCTCGGCTCTTAGCGTAGTTGCGTCCACGCGACGGCACGTAGCTGTCCTCGCTTGAGACGCTGCGGGAGCGGTTGCGGTCGCGGTCGCGCTTGGATCGTGACTTGGAGCGAACGCGGTCGTAAATAGCCTTGCCGGCCGCAAGGACGGCGCCAGCGCCAGCAACATCCCTAAGGGTGTTGCTGCCGCCGCCGCCACCGCCACCGTCGCGTCCGCGGGACTGAGAGCGCTTGCGACCGAAGAGGGACCTGGATCGGGAACGAGATCGAGATCGGGATCGGGATGCATCTCTGCCTCGAGATTGCGATCGGGCGCCGTTGGCCAGACGATTGGCGATCAGGCCACCAATGGCTGCCTCGGCAACATGACGTTTTCCCTTGCGATCTGGATCCCTATCCACGAGACTGTCAATTCCAGCGGCGCCCAGGGCAGCGGTTGCAACACGTTGGCCCTTTTCGCCCGTCCAGGGACCGGGTTCTTTGCGGCTGCGGAAAGCTTCGACGGCTCCGGCAACAATGGCAGCCTTGGCGGCTTGTTCCCATTTCTTCTCCGTCTTGTTGCGACCACCGCCACGGCTCCTGCTCCGGTCACGTTCCTCTGAGCTATAGCGATCGTCGCGACCGCGGCCACGACCCCCGCTATCTTTGCGGTGACGTGATCTGTCACGGCTCTTGCTTCGAGAGCGATTTTTGTGACCAGCGACGGCGCCAATGACGCCTCCGAGACCGAGACCCTCGCCCAAGTCCTTCAGGGAATCGACGACGGACTTGCGGCGGTGGCGAGGCTTGTCGTACTCGTCGGAATAGTAGCCATCGCGATCGTCGTAGCGGCCACGTCCACCACGATCAGAGCGACCGTGGGCGTAATCAGACCGGTCGTCGTAATCGCGACGACCGACCGAGCGGGCACGCGTCGGCTTGTAGGTCTCGCGGTACCGGGTCTGACGGTACTCGGCGCCGGGCGGGAATTCTCGAGGGATGTCTTCGATGCTGTCTTCGTGCGGGCGGTAGACTAGGTCGCGGACGGGGGCGCCCTTGGCTCCGCGCTCGACATATGTCGTCTCTTGGATATATTCGGGTTCCCTTTCACGAGTGCGACGCGACCCATGTCGACGGGGACGATCGTCGTAGCCGTATTCGGACATGGTTGTGGAGTTTGGCCCTTGGTGGAGGGTGAAGGAAGCTGAAATTCGATGTAGTTTCGGCGCAGTCGGATTCGCTGGATCTACATAAATTCATGACGTTTAGTGTCACGTAGAGGCAAGTCAAATAGTGTCAAAAATAACGTACCGTTTATTTGCTGAGGTAGAATGGAGTGGCTCCGCAAACTGACGAAGCGTGTAGGTCAACGAAGAATGATGGTGGAGCGAAAGATGGAATGAGGTGGTGAAAGGGGAGGTGTAGAATGCGGAAGGCTGGTAGAGGACACGAGAGGGTATTTAATCAGAGCAGGAACGAGGCTGATACCGGTGAATAGGAAGACTCGGGCGCAGTTATTGGGCTAGAGAGAAAGTGCGTTCATAGTGGTGCGCTCATAGTGGTGCGTTCACGGCGGTGGACCGGGAAGGCAACGAGGAGATGGCCTTGTAGTTTTGCGGGCCGTGGTGGCTACCAGGGTGATGTCATGCGCAAGTTGACAGCAAGCAGGCATACGAGGGGGCAATGGGGGCGGGAGGGCAGTGCTTCTCTGCATTAAGCCCAAATCAAGGAACGAATAGTAATTGTTGAAATAGACTGTTTGTCTGTAAGATCTGTAAGACCCAACCCTTTGGTATATGCTTGCTTGCACTGTCTCTCTTGCTCTTCTCCGTCTGGTCGCAGCTCCCGCCGTGTTACCCCGCGTGCTGAGCCACATATATTTACTTACCCACGCGAGCTGAGGGCGACTCAGCCTCGACGGCCTCACTGAGCGACTTGGAAAGGTTATTGGCTCTGGCGGTAAGGGTCCGGTCAATCCTCTTGGCCTGCCCACCGCTTTATTGAAGAGGTAGGTATTCAAGTCTTGTGGACTCGTTTTCACTCATTTTCACTCATTGTCAGACATTTTCAGACATTCTTAGACATTTTCAAGCACACATAATAACCCCACGCCCACAGCTGCCGTCCGCCTATGCGCACTGCTTTGCGAGTAGATTGCAGCCCATCCTGCGCGTGCAGCCAGGATCCCTTGATGCTTCTTGCCAGCTCATCAATTTGACGTGCTAAAGCGATGACGAAGCAGTCTGCTTTACATGGCATCTAATTGAGAGAATTTCAATCACGTGACTTCAGCACTACCCAATGAATCAGGACAAACAGTGTGGGAGACAGGAGATGCCAAGCCACCATCCGGCTTTTATTCGCTCGTCGAGGGATTTTACACTCCACTCATTAGACACTCATTAGACGCTCATTCTCCTGCATTCTCTTGTATTCTCCTGTCATTCCCCTGTCATTCCCCTGCCATTCCCCTGTCACTCCCCTGTCACTCTAAAATGTCAAATGCGCCTCTCCCCACTCGGTTACTTCACGTGACCATGTCGACTGACCACGAGCGATGACGTTATGCTTCCTCATCGATTGCACTTTCCTACTCTCAACCAACCCGCAGCATAGTATACTAACCACCATGAAACTATCACCGCGAATTCGCACCTGTTCTCTATGTCGGGCAATACAAATACCGACATCCTTCTTGTACGGCCTTATCCCTCAGTAATAAACCAATTGCACTAATTCAATCCACAGGCCGGCGCAATTGCAGCTTTCACCGTTGACCTTCTAGTGTACCCTCTTGACACTCTCAAGACCCGCATCCAGTCTCCAGACTACACGCGCCTCTACACCAATGCCGCGACCAAAGCAATCAACAAGCCCGCACTATTCCGCGGCCTCTACCAAGGCGTGGGCAGCGTCATAATAGCCACGCTCCCATCCTGTACAGTCCAACCCGCCACCGCATCCACCGCTCCACCCAACCCAACCCAACCCTAACCAACCCCACCAGCAGGAGCCTTCTTCACCACATACGAACGCACCAAGACCCTCCTAACCCAGCTAAACCCCCACCCC